>JANHFL010001474.1:12381-31731 GCA_032468155.1 Oxyrhabdium leporinum
GACAGCGCCCCCCCCCCCCCGCACATGACTGCATTTTGGGCAGTTAGCATCTGGCCTGCATTTTTGGTTGTTTGCAGTATCCCCATGGTCACATGACCACGATTTACGACATTTTTGCCAGAAACCAACATTTACTTCCAATTTAGGGCAAAAAAATGCCAGTAGTGAACAATGAGTTCACTTAATGACCATGACATCCATTAATGACCATCATAAAAAATATCTTAAAATTGGACGCAGTTCCATAATGACCTGCTTAATGACCAGTACAAATTATCACAGTAATTGTAGGCTCAATTGCAGTCATAAGCTGAAGACTACTTGTTCGCGGAAAAGAATCTACCTATTTCCTGTCCTGTAGAAGCAGAATTTCATTAAATCATAATCTGGATCCAAATGACCCATCAGAATATACTTCTTTCTTTTTTTTTTTTTGCTTCACAACTTTGTAAACTTGTTTTATAATCTGCTTTTTTTATAGTTTAGCAATGTTATTTCTAAAAACTATTTCCTAAACGAGGGGTTACAATATTCCCATCTTGCCTTAGAATATTCCTATGCTGACCCTTCTATATCTGTAGGTTCATAACAAGGACAAAACACTATGGCAATACAGTAGAATTCTGAATTAGCATTAGGAAACTCACTGAATTGCTCTGGAACATTTACTATCTCTCCATCATACATGCCTTATAAGATATGATGACGAAGCTAGAATAAGAGGAAGGAATATTAATTATACTGCTTTGAAAAGGGATTACAAATGAAACTAATAACTTTGTACATGTTTGTATGTATGTTTTCATTGAATCACTAAAAGCTAAGCTTGATTCAAAGAAAAGGGAAAATATATACATTTATACCATCTCTTTCTTCCATAATATAATTCAAGGGGAAGAATATAAGATTCTTATATGTCTTCCATTTAGCCATCAATTAAATCTAGATCTGTTTAGCTATATCCTGAACCTTAAGATTAGGACTTAGATGTAGTAACAGACAGGGGCTGGAATATTTGCATTAAAAAAATATCCAAGAATGAAGATCACTTTTTCTCAACAGCTATCTTGTGGCCTAGTCTATGTTTTTTTTTCCTAAAAAGGTTGATCTATCTGTATATGTTTTTGATTTTTATCATTATACACCACCACCACAAGGACAAGGCTGTTAGAGACAAAATAGACCTGATGCACAGTGGAAGACATATTCTGCAGATGCTATTGTCTCTTTAATTCTACAGTGAACCTGAAAAAGTTAAAGAAAAGGAAAAAACATGGAATTGTAAAGGAAGCAAAAAGCCACCTTGAAATTTTGAATGTTATGAGGGGGAAATCTGCAGCCATATCCTGAACAGAAATAAGCAGCAGTTCATTCTTCTTTTCATAGTACAAAGTAATACACAGCCCCACCCCCCAATTAAAAAAAAACACAACAGATACAAATGTAATGGAAAAATAACAATATAATTCTGTACATATGGGACCTGTTTCTGTAATATGCCCAGGGCTATAGACTAAATATTTAAAAACAAAGACTCAGACCACATGTATAATCAAAAGGATTCCAAGTACAGTAAAGCGTAACTTAGATATGAGTCAAAGCTAGAGATATGTAAATAATAGGTTTTAATAAAATGTGCTGTGTTTATTAAAACCCTTAATTAGCAAGTTAATATTCATAACCTTATTTGTGCACTTAGAGAAATATAAAATATAAATAAGGAGAGAAAAAATATGCAGCCGTTTGTAATAGGCAAGTTAAATAGGACATTTAAGAAAATGAAATAAATTACAGAAAGATGCTGTGTATGAGAGCTGCAAGATGTGCAGCTCCCATGGCTGCTGAACGCAAAAAGCAATAAGTAACACAAAGAACTACAGCAGTTTTACCCCTTCTCTTTCACTCACCACTGCCCCCCAAAGCACCGGAGTGTCAGCGGCCTTCCTAAGATATTTACAGGGAATATTGCATTGGGATATGTGAGTGGGAGCGTGAGCATGTGCTACAGAGAGCATTTTATTATAAGCTCGAGGGAAGAATAAATCAGGAAATGGGGGCACAGGACTTAATGAGTTTTTGCTACTATTCCACCAGATCAAAACCATTAGGACTCGCCATCTGCTTTATTCAAAGCAATTTACCCAATAAACAAGTTACCTTTTTGACCTGTTCTCTCAACCTTCTCTTTTTTGCTACTTCTAATTGAATAGTTAAAGCGAGGGATGGATGGATCTCCCTCTCTTTCCAGACTCCACTTATCAAACGGGCTAAGCGATCCCGACCAATTCCTCTAAAAAAGCCGGATTCAAAATAATGGCAACAGTTATTCGAAGTGTTCCGAAGTACTCAATTGGTACTTTGTCTCCCGAAGCTCGGTCGAAAGTACATAACGCGCCCCCAAGGAAAGGACAGCAAGTCGCTCCGGGGCCCGGAGAACCGGGGTGGGAGAAAGGGGCTGGGGGGTCGCAAAACCGCCTCCCTCTCCAATGCAACGGGGCGCAAACAAGAGGCTAGAAAGCTATTCCAGACGGCGGATGTCGCGGTTCCTCCCTGGAGGAGGTGGAGAGGAAGATGGGAAGAGGGGCTCACGCTCCTGCCCCAGAGGAGGAAAGCGTCTCGTTTCGTCCTCCTCTTCCTCGGGTCCAGCGACAAATGGAGGGGTGGGCTTCTCCCGAGCTCAGGCGCTGCGCCCGCGGAAGGGAGGCAGGCAGGCAGGCAGGCGGCGCCGCTCGGCCCTTTCCCTTCCTTCTCTCACACGGAGCCAACTGGGCGAGGCTCCATCTTGCTCGCCTATGCAAAGGAACGGGCGGAGAGGCGACGCCAGGCCCGCGGGTGACTCCTACCTGTGGGATCCGGAGAGAGGTGACGCTGGGGAGGGGGTGGGGGTGGGGAGATTGCTGGGTCCGGGAAGCGCGAGCTCAAGCAGGGTCGGAGCCGGTCCTTGCGGGGCGCTGCGGCCCCTCCCCGCCGCCGCTTTTCCTGCCTTCCTCCCAGGCGGGCAGACCGAGAGGGAAGGCGAGCCGGAAAGATCCACGGGCGGGGGAGCGGGCCTGGCCGAGCCGAGCGGGCCAAGCAGCTGCAGGGAGCCGCGGCGGCAGCGTGCGCGCTCCGGGTCTGGGTCTCTGCGCCGCGGGAGCGAGCGGGCGAGAGGGGGAGGCTGAGGCTGAGCCGGGGGAGGAGCGGCAGCGGCTGCTCTGAGCGGAGGAAGGGAGCGGCAGGCGGACGCCTCCGAAAGAGGCCGCCGGCTGGGGCGATCGCTGGAGGGAACAGCCGCCCGGAGAACCTGGCCTGGCGCGTTCCAGGGGCGACGCGACGCGGCGTCACATGTGCCTGGGAGGCGAAATGACGGAGCCGGGGAGCTGCCGAGCTGTGCCCTCAGCTTTTGGGGCGGGCTCGGGCTCGGGCTGCTCGGGGGGCCTCAGCTGGCAGGCATCTCTGCGGGGGTACGGGCCAGCGAAACGCGGGGAGACGGGGCCCGGGGGTCAGGGGGCCTTGAGGGCGAGGGGCCACAGGCTGTGACCTTCAGAGGCCGGGTCCAGAAGCGCGGGGGTCGCTCAGCGTCGCAGAATTTGATAAGGTCTAGAATGTATAAGGGTTGGGGTGCAGGGCTGCAGCCCCAATTACTACCCGAAACCATAAAGTGAATTGACTTGTATCCCTATGTGCTTCAATATAATTATTTTGTTGTGTGTGCTTGCTAAAAGAAACCGCATATATGCATAAATCAGTGCTTAAATATCACCACATCCTGATGCATTTTTCGTTTATGTCTTAGGATTTATGAGCTGCCCTATGGCTAAAATCTCCCTGGGTGATGGATAATAAAAACACTAAATCAAATATGAGTAAGCCATAACAAAGGCTGCAAAAGCCAAGGTATCAGATGAAAAGATAATTTAGAACACAGAAATTAAACTGCTTAATAGCAAAACAGAGCGGAAATCTATGAAAAGGCACACTGATCTAATAAAAAAATAAAACCTGCTGCCAGCAGAGTAGGTCTTTAAGTGGATCTCTTTGGAGAGACACTCCATAGCAGATAGACTAAAGGAAGTGAGAACATTCTTGTCTCGGGTGACAACAATTTCAAGGCTTGGAAAAAAATTATCTGCAGATTTTAAATACCCAACAACATTTGTATTTCCACTCATTTGAGAGGCAATTACAATTACAGCCAGTCCAGTCAGAATTAAGCTTCAATTAAAAGCTAGAAAACTGCTTCTATCAAAGAGTGCTTGAACTTCATGAGTTGTCATCCCACTGGAATATCTTGCCTGATCAGGATTTCCTTTTTTTTTTTACTGAAATCCTTATACATGATAAAGCTGCCACTTTCTGACTCAGCTGTTATGAGTTTGGCAACAATATCAATGTGTAGAAGTATCAACCAACTGAAGTTAATCTGGCGTGTTTCTGAAAGCCCTTCATAAATAAGATTTTTGTAGGTTATCATATCTCGCATCCTTTCAATATAGAATCAATGAACAAGCATACAATTTTCATGGGCTGGTAAGGGCATTTCTGTACAATTGATAAGCTGAATGTGACCTTGTCCAAAAGTTCAACAAATATACCACAAAAGTTAATGCTTTGTAGAACTTTTTCTTTTCTGGAGGAGATTTGAGAACAGGTCTCTCAGATTCTATATAATATCACTCAGGTCAGTGTTGCCTCCTTTAGATGGGTGGTTTATAATTTTGAAAAGGGGGGGGGGGGAAAGCCCGATTCCACTCTTCAAAAAAGTCATCAATATTTATGTGTGCATATACTATTTGTGATTATTGGTGTTACAGATTATAACTATTATATTACATATTATAATTAATGTCAGGATCAGAACTTGTGCCCATCAGCTTTGAACCATGTCAGTTTTCTCAAGTATCCTCTAGACCAGGGGCGTCAGACTCTCTGCATGCAGGCTGGATGCATCTTGCGCTGGCCACCCCCACCCCCATTTTAGCCAAGGGAAAAAAGTTGTGATACATCACGTGACAACGTGTCACGAGTTTGACACCCCTGCTCTAGACTGATTTTATGGTCGGGAGTCTCAAACGTGCAGCCTCAAGTTGTTTTCTTAGGCCCACACTGATGGATTCTTTGTAGGTTCTTTGCTGTCCAGCCAGGCTAAGATACCCTGGAAGATGCACAGGCTGGGCCATGGAAGCATACCAGGGGTCTGAGGGGCCTGGGGTCCGGGTGAGTGGTTCACCCAGATTCACCAAGAGGGACTTCTGGCAGCACGGGGTTCAGAGTTGGTGCCTTGAGGCCTATTCTGGGAAAGGAAATGCTGTTTCTGAGGCTGGTCTGGGGTGTTTGGGCAAGGGCAGAGGGTGGCAAGGCTTAGCCAGGAAAGATGGGATTCACCATCCTCGTTTGATGGATTTGCTAGATTGTATCATTCATTCTGTGTAAATCTTGGGGAAAAAACAACCCAGTCATAAAACCAAGTGTAGGGTCTCTAGTTTGAAAAATATTGCTGGGTATCACAGTGAGATACTTTCCATTTTTCACCCAGTAGAGCAGTGTTTCTGAAACTTGGCAACTTTTAAGATGTGTTGACTTCAACTCCCAGAATTCTCCAGCCAGTATGCCATCTAAGGAATTCAGAGAGTTGAAAGCCTCACATCTTAAAGTGCTGAGGTTGAGAAGCACTGCTTTAGAGACTTGTAACAATATATGAAAAAGATTCAGTCTTGCAGCCTGATGAACTTCAGGCTAATGAACTAATTCTCCTCCAGCACTTGGGAGGATTTTAGATGGACAGCCCTGCTTGATGTCAATCCGCCAAGTTCTCTATAGGAAACTAATAATAGTGTATCCAGGTATGTGCATCCTATGCCTCTTGGCTTGTTCAGCGTATGCATATCCCCTGTACTATGGGAGACTATTTAATTTAGATTTTGCTGTTGAAGTAAAGATAATAATCCTTTGTGGCAATCCCTTTTCTAGTGATAATGGTTCTGACTCACAAATCTGGTGTTGCAATTAATATTAAAAGTGCATCTAGAATTTTTAGTTTCCCCAGTGTACATTTTTGTTTTGTGTTATGCTCAGCTTCCAAATTCTAGGCATACATATAACAATATGCTGATTTTTAACAGCACCAGCTACAGAGAAATTTAAAACTTGTCTTATGGATGTAGCCACACGAAGGGTTAAACTCAATGGAAAACCAAGCTTGGAACATTTGTTTTAAATAAATTCTATTCAAAAGAAACTCCTTTTCTCCCCTTCTACAATACAATATAAATAAGTATTAAGATTGTTTTAAAGCAAGTCATTGTAAATTGTAGGGGTTGTTTTTTTTTAAACTATCTTGTTGTGCTTTTGAATAGAGAAGACGTCATCTGTTCCCCTGCTGGCCCACATTACATTTAAATAGCTGGATACATACAGCATGAGACAGTGGAGTCTCTGCAGCAGCAAACAAACAATTAAATATTAATCTACTGCACTTTTCATGATAATGCTTGTAGCTGAATGGAGCCAGAATGCAGTTCCTTTACTATTTTTTTAAGAGAAGCTTGTTACAAAATGGACTCCCAATCTTGCTCAGCTATTTAGGATAATTGGCTGAAGAACAAAATCAGTAATGCTAAACTCTTCAACCTAGTATCAAAATTTTTAAGGATTATATAAATGTTAATTTCTTTATGCACATTCCTGGTGGCAGCTGCAGTTTAATATTTATGTTTCTTTAAAGAAGTCTTTAATATTTATGTTTCTTTAAACAAATATTTATCTTTACAAATCTCTGTTCCTAATTTAATGACCTAGATAGAAATGTGCATGTATATAAATGATTGTTGAAAAGAATTTGGTGAGCTTTACATAAATAAGACAGCTATGTTAGTTTATGATAGCCAAAAATCAGGAGGAATCTGGTACTCCTTTTCAGACCAACGTATTTTAATAAAGGGCGTAAGCTTTCATGAGCTGTGGCTCACTTCACCAGATGTATGGGGTGAGTTGATCAATTTTGCCACCTGCATATGATGAAATGAGCTCAGGAAAGCTTATGACTTTTAATAAAATGTTATATTGAGAAAGGGCTACCAGACTCCTCCTGATTTTATACAAATATAGAATCCTGTACAATATACCCATTTGCCAGAGCTAATTTGGTGTAGTGGTTATGGCATCAGACTCGAAACCAGGAGACTGAATTCTAGTCCTGCCCTAGACACAAAGCCAGTTGATTGTGGGTGGCCTTGAACCAATCATTCTCTGTCCACTCTAGGAAGATGGCAAAGACAAACTGTTTCTGAAAATGTTGCCATTAAAAGTGCAGGTCTAGTCCAGGGAGTTGCCAGGAGTCAAACACTGAATTGAATAAATAGACTTGTTTGAACACCAAATTGCATTTACATCAGTAGAATTCATTTCGTATAACCATGGACAATTGTAGAGAGAAGTGATTACCAACTCATAACTACATGATATTATCAAGCCAATGCAGAAATACTTCATACAGAAGAAAAGGATGTAGAATCTCCAAATTTTGCAACGCTTCATCTTGAATCAGCATAGTTCATAAGCTCCTTTATCTGATTCTGGATCCAGCTCATCAGGTGAAGCTGAACTCAATAAAACTGCTTCAAGGACTGAGAAAGTCTGTGCTTTCAAAGTGTCAGAAGGCAGCACACTGGTAGGGTTTGGCTCAGCTTGTATAAGACTAACCAGCTTCTTTAGGGCCATATTGCAAGCCAGTTCAGTGGAAGACTGGTAGGCTACCACCTCTATAAAGGTCACACAGACTACTAGGCTCAAGTCTAATTGGGGGAACATGCCTGGCTTCAGAATACTCAAAGACGTTGGTTTCTGATATAAGCAAAAAGTGAGGGACAGGAATCAGATCTGGCTCTCTTCTTGAGTCTGCAAGACTTCAGCTATGGATGGAGATAGAAAAAGTAGGAACTATCCAAGAAGAGGTGGAGAGATGAGGTTTTTCTTCTCATTTTATGAGATATTTCTGTACTGAAGCAAAGATATTATCAGTTCAGAAAATCCATTCTTGAGAAAAATGGAGGGCAAAAAGAAAGGGAACCAGAACCATTTCCAGCTTTTTGTTACTTAAGAAATTTCAGCGAAGAGCGGATGAATTATCAACATGCTTATGCCTACTGCTTTGATCAAAAATTATGACTCTGAAAATATAACCTCTGCAGATACCACTTTTGCTATATATACTGTTTTACCAAAGTCCAACCATCAGTACTGCAGTTTCCAATCTTCATTTAGAAAGGAGCCTATTAGGAGCCTATTAAAACTATTTGGCTTTTCTTCAAACTCGATTCTTTTCCAAGACTCCTTGTAGCTCATAAATGTACCAGTTGTACTGAGAAGAGGAATTGTTTCAGCAGTGTTTTTGACCATAATATTAAGTGTATGTGTAATTGCTCTTTGTAATGCAGTAATCTAAACCAAATTCTTGATTAAAAAAAATAAATAAAAGATTTGAAATAGCAATGCCATGGTTGCCTTACCTTTATTGGTCCACTAAATAATAGAAGCAATATAAAATGGTTTTAGCGAAACCTACTTTTGTACTCCATAATGATTTTGTTAATTATGTATGAGATTTCTTTCTGCCTCACTGATTTTAATCTCTTATCTCTTATCTCTGGCGTCCATTGAAGGCTGCAGCAAAACAGCAAGTATTCAAATCTTACTTCAGTTGAATATGGAGATAGACAATCATGCCTCTTAGAAAGGCGCTTTCTCTCCCCTACAGTAAATATAAATCTTTAAGCTGAGTGCCTTTTTAACTGTTCTTCCTTTCTTGTAAGGCTTGGACCATCTTGTATATTACGGTATAATCACATACAGATTTCTTCCTTTTCTTAAACAAAATGTGCTTTTCAGTGCTTCAAGCTTCAATAAAAAATCAATACCAGTTACTGAAAATCAAAGCAGCTTCTTTAATGTAAAAAAAAGTGATCTCTTCAACATCCTGCAAATTTCTGTGCCTAGGATTTGTGGAGGGAGGGCCTTCCTCCTTACAACCAGATGTTGAATTGACCTTCAATTTACCACATCTCAATTTTAGTTTTGAAGTTGTTTACCTACAGTAACACTGGTTATGTACCATGAAATGAGTGTTGATTCTTTATCCACCAGTTTCTCCAGGATTTTGTGATATTATCAAAATGTATTTTCTTCAGGAAACTCTTCTGTCTGCTTCTTTTTCTTACTCAGGATTACCTTGAAACAATTAGTTACATATACTAAGCTTCATAGACAAGTAAGGCTTTCCACATGAAATTTTATTTTCAGATGTTTCTAACTAGTAAGACAGTGCAGATGCCCAAATTTACAGAATATTTATTAAATGTGAAATCCAATATATAAAGGTTCATACACTACACTATTAGCTGTATTTTACAAGGGAATACTCCCAGATACTTTTGCTGTCTGTTTCAAGCTAACTATCAAACTAAGTGACAAAAATATGGATCCAGAGTTACTATCTCCATAATTATCATTTATCTAAAAGCATTCTGAAATGTATAATATTGTATCAAATGTCCCATCATTTTCCAACTATCATTAAAATATATTTTTTCAGTTAATTATGCTGAACAGAACGGCATTCTTCCTGTCCTAAACTAGGGTGAACCAGCAGTTTTCTACAAAAACCTACCCTTTAAGAACACAAAGTTGTTTAAGCAGATACCATATTTGGAAGTGATCTTGGTCAAGAAAAATAATCACAAGAGCAGCACATTCCTTTTCACTCATGTGACTGGGAAAAGTAAGCAAGCAAACTTGTCTTAAAAGGTGGGGCAGAAATAGATCATACAAATCACAAATGTGCATGCACACAGGCATCACCATACACTTCTCTTACAATCTGTTTAAAAAGTCAAATGGTCCCTGTAAGGGGAAGCAGGATAACATGAGAATATATCTACAGAAGCTTCTAAGTCTAATCACTTTACAAAGGTTTTGTCTACTGAGTTACAATTTTAGGCAAAACATAGCAGGGAAAGGGACTGGAGGCAAAAGGATATATACGTGGGATTAATTAGAAAATGCCATTGTAAAGATTTCAAAATCAGGGATTTAATTTATGTAAAAAATTGCACACCTTGCCCTTACCCAGTAGCTTTCTGTGGAAGCCTTGTCCTTACTATGCACATAAAATTTCTGTACTGGATGTGGCTCCTACCTCTCATAAATATGCAAATAGTTCCTGTAAGCAGACATTTTGATGTTTATTTAAAATATTTTTATTCCACTTTCCTACTTAAAAAGTATTCAAAGAGGCTAAATCAATTGAGTCAATAAAGTCTAACATAGTCTTGCATTCAAACACTCATTTGCAGATGACGAAACAAAATACAGTTTAAATAGTTTAAGGTTTCTGGATTGCAGGTTGTATCCAATTAAGCCGATTGTTCTGTAAACCATTGAGTCTCTGTTGATTTAGTGGTATATAAGCAGAATGACTACCGTAAATTTATTTCTGCTATAAAAACAAACACCTCTCCCAAATTTTTAATTCAATGGAAGCTTCTATGAACAGAAAAATACATGTTTTCTGCAAATTTCGTCTCCCATTTAACCTACGTTGTTCCAAAGTTTTCTCCAATTCTTTGGAGTACATTTGGAGAGAGACGTTTGATGGGCTGAAGCACCAAAGGAGAATTAGCAAAAATGCTTCCTTGTATCTCAATAGAATCTCTGCTGAATCAGAGCCCCCTGTCAGCAGAACAGACACAACTGAACAGATCTTAAACCGCAGTGCTTATAAATGTATCACTGAAGTTTTTTAAAACCAACAGACTTCTTTAATGAAATGATTATGTATAAATAATAGTCCGTGGCCATGAAAGCAGGATATTTTTTTTCTTATTCAATATGTACAGAAAAGAATTAGACAATTCTATTTATTTAATGAAGCAGTTAGAAAACATGTATAATGAAACATTTTTTTTACAAAGACTTGCATTCCTTCTAAAACTGAAAGTGTGTTTTTCTGATTAGCTTCATATTCAACTTCTTCTCCAGAAACTCAAGGCAGATACCTAACAGTCCCATCTCCAACTTTTTCCCCTAACAATAACCCTGTGAAGAAAATTGAGTTGTGAAAGACAAAACAGGGAGTGGGAAGGAGATTCGTCAGTGAGCTTCTACCGCTGAGGGTGGATCTGATCTGTTTCTCCCTGGTCCTAGCCAACAGCTAAACCACTGCAACATATTTTTAAATATAGTAAGAATTAATTTTTCCCTATATGGAAGTGCCATCAGGGCTTTTCTAAGAAATTTCCCAACACAAGAGTATTTCAAATAAAAACCATACTCTTACTTTTCTCTTTCCAGTACTTCAAAATGAAATGTTAGCTTTAAAACAAAAACATAAAAGAGCCACAATATAGCACAAAGAAAGGTGTCACTGTCTAAAAATGAAAGAGTTAACAACTTAATGTTTTGAAAAATGAGTGTTTGACATTTTAGAGAGAGGATGTCCCAGGGTCATCTACCTGAACTGGCAACAGAAAATTTTACTGAAAAAGCTGCCACACTGGCAATGCTCTATAGGTAATAGGGACAAAAAAGTTTGAGATCCATTGGATGCAACTTCCAGATTCCTCAGATACTCCAGCACTTGGAATGGGGTACAAAATTAGAACAGTCCTAGAATTGACATATATTTTCTTCCTTCCATTAAAATCTAAAGGAAAGTTTTAAAAGCCAGTGAGCAAATGAATACCTAATATTAATCTTTCCCTCCATTTTTTTTCTCCTGGATAGTGAGACAAGCAGTTTTGGGAATTGCCTCTTCCTTTATCAATAATTCCCTCCCCGTTGCCATAGATTTCCCCCTCCCCCCTTCCAATTTCTGGGAATGGTCTGCATGCTTTTAAATTTAGAACTCTGCTCATATTTTACATTGAAAATTGGTTTTTGTACAGAGGAGCACGCTTTTTCATAGGACATTTCCAAACTGGAATATTACATACCTACCGATACCTCCAATTATAGAATACTAAAATTAAAACTAAAGGAATTTGAAAAAGTTATTTTATAACAATTCATATGAGTACCGACAGTTACTCTGAAATAAAATGTGATGCTCAAACAGGTTGCTGTCTTCCAAGAAAACAGTCATCAATGCTGAAGGCGCTTGAGTAATTATTTTTATGTAATCATGAAAAAAAAATTGGGAAAATAAAGTACCCTATCTATGCAGTGAGCTAGATTAAACCTATACTTCTCTATCCAAAAGAGTTCTCATATTACAGAAGTACAATATTCCCCTTAATTAAATATACATTTGTATTGGTTGTTTTCTAAAATGTAATACTGTTATCCATCAGTCAACTCAACTCTTTTTTGACGTGACATTCCAGAAGATCATAAGGTTCTTAATATCATCAGGAAGTGGAGGAAAGGAGGGGGGGGGGAAATCTAACACACAACAGAGGAAATTTTAATCTTCATTCTAAATCATTTTTCTTTTCCTAAAAATGAGCAAGAAACAGCTGTAACATCCCACTCCTGCCTGAAATATTTTGAACTGAGATTGTACTATATACTTTTCATGAAGATTATTAACTGATTTTATTTAGTAAGTTGAAAATGAAAACAATACAAATTAAAAAAAATAATTATGCCCATTTGAAACTCTGGTTCTATATGCAGAAAACAATCCCCCACCAAAATAATTTTGATCTTGATCTTTAATCAAATTACAATATTTTTAAAAAGCAATGTACAAATAAGCAGTAAACAACAAAGGTAAACAAAAATGTTTCACAAATGAGAAACTATTAGAGAGAAAGTTGCTCCAAATATTTATAAAACTTTGTATCTTCCTTTGTTGGTTGGTTGGTATGAATTTTGCTGCAAGAGAAGAAATGAGTATGTTATTAATCAAAGATGCAATTGATAATGATTAAGAGAACAGTAAGTCAATCTGACTATAAAAAGCAACAAAAACACATGTTTAATTCAGAGTTGCACAGAACAGACCTCCACAAATTGGATTATTATGAAGCAGAGCAGGGGATGCAGCTTTCATTAATTCCTCCCAATAGTCTTGAAAATCCATACTAAATGGTGAAACGTCTTTAAACCATTATATGTGAACTAGCATTTGGGAGTGGGAAATACGGTTTCTTCCTAGCAGAAACTAGTAAAAAATTGCCCTCTTCTTCTAATACAGAAAATCTCTCTGCCATCAGAAAGACCCTTCTGTTCAGACAATTCTGAATGCAATCTTATGAAAGGAGTATAAAACAAAGTTCAATAAGCATTTAACTGTGTTAAAGCTATTTCACTTACAGCATCATCACATTAGATAAAGACTCCTTCAAAGTAACAGTATACAAGTGAATTGGAAATACAATGATGCATAAAATAAGCGTATTTTTACTTAAAATAAATTTATACAGAAAGGAAATTGCTCTACTTTTACAGAAAAATGTAATATAATTCTAAAAAAACTTCCCAGATTTTAACTATTGAAAAATATGTTTTAAAAAAGGCATCTCATAATAAAAGTTTCTTGATATCTTGCTGCTAACAGTGGCTAATATAAATTATAAAGTAGAAATTCATTACTTCAAGACTTCAGGATTTTCAATATGGAATAAGTAAATTTAAGACGTTATGATAATTTATGTTATCATGTCATCAAAAATTCAGTAAAAATGGTGCAATGTGTTAAATCAAGAGAATTTCTAAGTGACAGCATCATCACAGAAAAACATTACCTTCTTACTTCAACTTCCCTCAACCACTGGAAATGCCAAAACAGTTCCTGCAGCTGTTCCTTACAAAATCTTACAAGCTGATTCTGTTTGGAACAGGTGGTCCTGCAGGTACCCAGGTGTCAAGCCATGAAGGGCTTTATAGGTCAAAATAATTATCTTAAATTGAATTCTGAAACTGATCAGCAGTTAGTGCAGGCCTTGCAAAATTAGTATTGGAGCATATAATCACTGGGAGCTTGTATATATAGATGCCTTTTAACATTTCATACATAAACCATGAAATCGTATTTTACCTACCAATCGGATAAGCTCTTCTTTGATAAGCCTAGTGATTTCTGCCTTTGCTTTCTGAACAGCCAATTCGTTGGCACCTGGAAATGCAAAGCAACCCCCCATTAAAACATTTGATCATTTAAACATACTCTTAAATAGCCTTAAAGATTTTTAAATAATTCATAAATTGCATGTTAAATGTATACTTTAAAATTGATTAGTATTATTTTGTACTATCTCACAATAGTTGGCCAGAGTTGTTAGGAGCTAGGCAGCCTATACAGTATACAAACAAACATACAAATAGATAAAATAATCAAAAGTTCTTTTGCATCAGGATATACTAATTTAAGTAAATATACATAACAGATATAAAGCAATAGTTGTACCAAGTTTCTTATGCAGCTTGAAAAGACTCCTTAACTTTAAAAAAAGCACATTCCCTGATGTTATACATCTCTGGAAACTTTTTTTTCACATTCCCTTAGCATGGAAGCCTGAAAAAACTCAGACTCCTTTAAAAGCAGGATGGTGTATTGGCTGTTTCAGAGCATGTTCAAAGGGAGTGTAGCCCTTAGCTCTTGGTCCATCAAATAGAGCTAAACTGATTGTTCCAATTACCTAGCCCAGTAATCTAAAAGATTATTTCATTGTATTCTAATCTGTTTTATGGTTATTAGTACAACTTGACATTATTAAATACTTTTTATACATATAAACCTAAACCAAAATTACTCAGATTATTATTTTATGGAATGATGGTGATGGATACATTGTAAAACATATCCACATTCCAGTATCTCTTTCCATGTCTCTTAGTATTAATTACATTTGTATAATTACAAATTATAATACTGGATTTTTCTAGCTTCTTTATCATACCAGACAGGGCTGTTGAATAAATAAATTTATGCTTGTTATACTACTTGTGTATCAATTTATATGTGTCATTACATGTACAGAAAATCATCAATTGCAGAATTGTTAGAATATTTTAAAAAAACCAAAACTTGTAGCCAAGTGATTGACTAGTTAAGCACTGCCAAAGAGGAAAATAGATACTAATTTGCTTATGAACCTGCCACCATGACAAAGCAAGGTTGCAATTTATAAATAATAATTTTAGAGGTACATTATCTATGGGTTAAAATATTTTCATTTATTTCAAGGGAATACTATTGCTGTGATCCCCAACCTCTGGGCTGCAGCCCAGTATTGACCAGCGGCCTATTCCAAATTGGGCTGTGAAAGTAGCTGGCCAGAGCTTACTCACGTGCAATTCAACTTACATAAGTGGTGGACTGGTGGACCGCCACACTGCCACTCATGCAAGTTGAATTGCAACCCTAACTCTAGCCCACAACTCATGCGAGGGCTGTGGGCATGCATGCGCTGGCCCACCACTCGCACACCCAGTTCCCCTGTCCCCCCCGCCCAGCTGGGCTGTCAAGCCGTAAAGATCGGGGGCCACTGTGCTAGTGCATAAAATAGACCTGGGCATTTTACAGTTCTGGAGCCACATCCATCTCTTTGGTTGTCCCTCTCCAGCCTGCATAAGGTCAATCAGAAATTAAAAATCAAATGTAAATATGTGTATGTCAAGCATGCAGTAGAAATGCATTGCTTTTATTTTGAAGACAACTGCAATTTTTTTTCAATTTTACAAATATGCGTGTGTGCCTATGTACTTTTGGTTGGACCCCCCCCACAAGCAGTCCTAGTTTCTTATGTGGCTCCTTGGGAAAATTAATTGCCCTGGCATAAAAGAACATCTATGTAATTCATCTTAACACTGCAAGCTACTTTCTTAGAATTGTTAAGGTTTTCAAAATAACATACAGTGTTTAATTGTTTTATTTATAAGATTCACTTTGTTTTAAAGGAACAGACTTTTACAAAATACATTCAGCAGCCATATGTTTTCCATCAATAATTACCTCATTCCATAAAATATTCTATTTTCCCATTGCTTTTACTGAATACATTGTCTCTGACTGAAAAATGAGAGAAAAGGAGAAAAGCCAGGAGGCAGAGATTGTTTTTTCTCCAAATATTTAAAACAAGCCTTAAGAATATTTTTGTGATTGTAGATATTAATTCCTAATGTTTCAAACATCATAGGACTAAACTTATATCATTCTTTTGTTTATATTGGTCATTTTAAATATTGATAGAAAATTATATCAAATCAAGATAATGAAAAATATTAACATGAGCTAAGTTCCATTTGAGGGTAAATAAAACATAAAAACTATACTATATAGTCCATACTATAAACTAGACTGTGTGTCACGCGCACACATGGATGTGAAAATCCCCCAAATCTCTTCTCCAAATAGCCAATTCCACTATTTATTACACTATTTCTATATTATCCAATTCCAAATTGACTCTAGACACTTTACAATAAAACAAACATAAAAAGCACTAAACCAAAGATTAAAAGCAACGATTCCATAAAACTTTCAAAATAAAAATTACATGTACATAAAAATATTAAATGCTGGTTTATAAGAGCAAAAATATTTCTCCTGTTGTGGTAAGTTCAATTTCAGTCATATCCTACTCTGGGGAAGGTGCAGCTAAATCTATCGAGTTCGGTGGGATGTAGTTATTCTGCTAGTATCAAATTCATACTTGAATATAAATCATAATGTATCTGGAACAGGTTTTTAGTAAATAGCCATTACACTACATTTATCCTTTAATTTTACTATAGCGCAACAAGGAAATGTACAAGGAAAAAGTAAGAAATATTCCCATGCCGCTTACAAGTTTCTCAAGAGGCAAAAAATAATCAGAATTGACAAAAATGAACAGAAACCATACTTATTCGAGAAAAAAAGCTGTGGTTCATGACACCAAGACAGAGTAACCTATACATCAGGTTACAAGCTAGAAATAGCTTGTGTGCCAAGCCAGAAATAAAAAAATGTGTTACTAAGCTATCGCAGGAGATAAAAAAAAAGTAAACTCCACACAAAAACAAGTTTCTGCAAAAATAGACAGCTGAATCTCTAGCTGCCTCCCGTGCAGGAAGCCAGATTCTGTTATCTTTCAACAGAACTGGGAAAATATATATATGCATTGCTCCCTAAGACACTATGAGTGGAATGTAACTTGGCTGATGAAAAGGACAGCTGCTGATTAAAGCACCATGCATTATTTCAGCAATTGGGCCAGCAGGGCTGGATTTTGATTTTCATAGGCATGTTTGGGGTAGGTGGGTAGTGGAGAGACGAACTCTGTGGTCTTTCTCTATCAACAATTGAGAAAATATTAATTGCTATGTAAGGTACTGGTCCCTCATTCGATCGCAAATGCAGCCAGTACCAACAATAAAGAAAACAAACAAACCAAACCCGATGCCCTGCTGCTATTCTTTGGTTAGCTCAGCTGGACAGAGCTTAAACAAAAATGACAAAAACAAAGTTAGTTCTCTTGCACTCAAATGTGCACACTTGTTCTGCTGAAATGTAAAACTGCCTGTTTTTGTGACTTTTCTCCCCCTTTCTTTATGTCTCTCTCCGTTTCTGTTGTATCTGTGCACACCCTGTATTTTTCTTTAAAAGAGCAAACTGAATTAGCAAAAGATTAACCAACAGGGAAATGGAATCTGGGGCACGGTCGCAAGGGAGAGCTATTATTGTTTATTTTGCTCAACTTGCTACTTTTCTTTCTTCATAGCAACAGTTTTAAGATTCTGGTTAGCAGCAGTGGGCCTTTTTCTGGTGGGGAGGGCACTTAGCATAAAAATGTTTTGAACGCCTGCTTACTTAACATGTAAATTGGGAAATATGCAAAGCAATGTTCAGTTGCAGATTTTTCATACCTAAAACTCTTTCCCAAGCTTGATGCCATAGTTGATATAAGGTATACGTTAACTTTCTTAACTTTCTTCTCAGAAAGATGGGGTACTAGTCATACTCACTCTAATATTCAAAAAGATTAGTCATACTCACTCTCAATAGCCAAGTAAATTTTTCTTTCCCCCTCCTTGGGTTCTTTGCCTGGAGGAAAATAGGTTCCTCTGATTGTAATGGCAGCTTCAGAATATTCACTTATTCTATGAAGTGCTTCCTTTGAAGTCACTTTCCATCTAGCAGTCTGAAAAAGAAAGTGACAAAAAATTTAAAAGTCAACTGAAATTCTAAATAAGAAGAATTCCCTAAAGTTGCATGATAAAATCATCAGATACTTAAAATCGCACCTACGTATTTAGGTTCTATTCACTAGGAAATCTAATTAAGATACGTATACATAGCATTTTATAAAAACCATTAAGAAAGCTTGATTTAATAAATTCATCTTTCTGGAATTACTGTTTTGAGCTAACTTTTAAAACTTTTGCATTTTTTCTATGCCAGAGTTCATCTATACCCTGCTATCGTATTATTTTATGGCTTCATCTCAATTCAAAGAATAAAATTTCCCCCACAGGATTTTGTGGGTTTCATTTACTAAAGGCAGACTTTTTTTATTTATACAGTTATTTATTAATTACATATTTAAGCAGTTTTCAGCCAAACAACACAATTTGGAAGTGTTAAAAGGCACTATAGAGCTTTATGCTTGAAAGCATGAAACTGGACTTTGTATTCCTACTAAAGTTTATACAACAGTCTGGTTAAGGGCCATATTCTGGGCATGTGTGCTGTCAAAGGGCAAGCAAAATAAAATAAAACAACTTGATAAAGAGCCCAAGTAATGAAGAGTTCACACTAATAATTTTGCAAAAAAGGGAAAGAGTAGGGGCCACTGACATATCAAAGCTCCTAAACAAGCATCTTCAAATTGCACATTACAAACACACCCGATTGCTTGTAGCATTTTTCTGAATACATATAACACTGGGGGCTGGAATTCTAGGAGTGCAATTGTAATTTCCAAGGACAACATTTTCACTGTCAATATAGCCAAACTGATTTATGTGCTGTTGAACAGCATCCAAGTGCCCCTCATTGTAAACAGAATCTTTTGTCTTTCAAATACTCCATCATTCTCTATATTTTATTTAGGATGAGAGCTTATTGAGAGCCAGTCTGGTTTAGTGGTTAGGCTAGATCATCACGCTAGAAAGCAGGAGACCGTGAGTTCAAGTCCCGCCTTAGCCATAAAAGCAAGCTGGGTGGCTTTGGGCCAGTCACATTCTCCCTCAGCCCAACCCACCTCACGGAATTGTTGTTATGGAGAAAAGTAGAGGACAATGTTCTACTTAGCTAGAAAATCTGAAGGAAACTGAAGTACAATTGCTGCAGCTGAACCACTTATAGTTCTTGTTTCCTATCTATCTATCTATCTATCTATCTATCTATCTATCTATCTATCTATCTATCTATCTATCTATCTATCTATC
>JANHFL010001474.1:51913-65340 GCA_032468155.1 Oxyrhabdium leporinum
TTTGGGAAGTGCCACCTGCTTCGGTCTATGTTTTTCCTGCACCAACATTCAGGCATAATTGATGCCCAAGTGCCAACTTTAAAAGGGCTTTAAATTCCCCCAGCTTTGGCCTCTCTTTCTCAAGAGACTTGACCTCCGACTGTTCCTCCAGAAAGACACACACACACACACACACCCGCCTTTGCTCCCCACAGTCTTCCAGGAAGGGTTCTTAATCTTCTATTAAAGAATTATGCTTGCATGAAATGAAGTTTCCAGGGGATTAGCCAATCACTTTAGCAATCCCACCACGTTGAAATTCTCCACTGACTCTCTTGGCAGAAAGGCCTCCGGCATGCCTGACCTAGTTTAATCACGGCTCTGCCCAAAAGAGGCCGCATTTGGGCCACGGAGCCAGAAAGCTTTGCGGAAAGAAACTCACCTGGTTTGGGTCTGGAGATACATCCACCCATGGCGAGTCAAGGAACGGAAGCCGTCCGGCAAGGGAAGGACGGAGGGAGGAAGCGGCACCTTCAGCCCAGCCTCTGGGCGGCAGGGACCTCCAAGCCAGCCAACAAGCGACGGGAGCCGGGGAATGTCACCATGGCGGCCACTGCTGAATGGCTTTCCACAAAAACAGGCTTCTTCTTGCTACTTTGGTCATCATATCGCTTCTTGGGTGACCTGCGTGAGATTAAAAAAAAATGCAATGAGTTGTAACCGTCAAGTAAGGTCATTTGAAATCTTGACCCTGTCAGATCCACCACCTTCGGCTTGGCGCCTCGCTGACATTCTGCTATCAACCGGGGAAAGGAGGGGGGAACAAATGGGCCATAAAGCTGTATACCTTTATGATGGGAAATTGGGGTGGGGTGTGTGACACACAGACTGACAGTTTTTAACAGGGAAGGGACCTTGTAGGTCTTCCAGTCCAACCCCCTGCCCAAGCAGGAGACCCTACTCCATTTCTGACAAATGGCAGTCCAGTCTCTTCTTGAAAGCCTCCAGTGGTGAAGCTCCCACAACTTCGGAAGGCAACTTCTGTTCCATCGGTTGAGGAAGATCAGAGCATTTTGGAATCCGATTCATGTTGGCATCTTTAAGGCCGTTTGCCCTGAGAGTGAGATTTCACCAGTCTAAAACACTTCCACGTTTCCCAAAACATCTTGGCATTGCCGGATTGGTTGCGCACGGACGCACTGCGGGGGAGGACTGGGGCCACGAAGGGTTGAGTTGTGTATTGATGTGCGGGAACTTCAGATTCCACCTGATTCTCCTGCAATCAGCATGTCTTAGTAAAAATGCCTTTTCACTGCAACCAAATGGAGTCGAGAGCTTGACTTTCCTAAGAGATCAGGCTGGGGCAGGTCTCACAGACCCTTTCTTGTACAACCAGGATTTGGAGCCTGCAGACGTGCCACACCGTAGTCCTACGGAAACTGGTCTCCTAATACCAGCCTCCATAACCTGTCATAACCTCGCCAAACGCCTTCTCAGCCCCTAACCAGGCTCCCGGGGTGTAGAGGGAGGGCACTGCCTCTGCCCTGCAGTTAAGGGCAGCAGCTGGGCAACCGTGGCCAGACCCAAGAGAGGGACCCTCTTCCTTAGGATTTGGGAGGCTGGAGGCTAGACTGGGAAGCCAAGGGAACACCCTAGACATGGCCAGGGATGGGGCACGTCCACCAAGATGCCCCCACTTGGAGAAGAGAGGTTGACTCTGATTCTGAGACCTCCTAGAAAGAACCAGGCTGGAGAAAGTTATCAAAAAAACATACTGCTTGTGGAGTGTTTGTGGAGAGGGGGTGGGAGGTGGGAGACACCGAAGGTAAAATTTCTACAACTTGCCTCCAGGAGTCATAAATGCTCCAACACTGGAAATTTTTAAGACGAGATTGGATAATTCCTGACTGAGGGGTTTTTAAAGGGTTTTTAAAGTTTTTTAAAGTTTTTAGTGTTGTGAACCGCCCCGAGTCTTCGGAATGGAGCGGTATATAAATTTAATTAAATAAATAAATAAAAATAATTATATTCAAAAAGCTATTCCAAAACCTGAATCAAATCCAATTTACCTTTTCACTTCCAGCTCCACCTTTTACACTTCTCATATTAAATTTCTTGACCTCTTCTTTTACTTCTTCCATGTATGCATCTAGTGGATCTAACTCTTCATCTTCAATTTCATTACCTTCTTTTTCTCCTTCTGCAGTTTCTTCATCATCATCTAATATGAAAGATATTTTTATAACCATACTGGGAAACAATCTGTTCCTATATATGTAACTCATACTTTCCTAAATATAAGTAAAAAAGAGGATTCTTTTCTGTATAAACAGTGACACTGATTTTCTGCACAGTCTAACTGCTGAATGTGGAAGTTGTTTGTTTCTACCTATAAAATGAAATATTTTTAAAATGATCTAACAGATTCAACCTCCCTCTCTCTATAAATACCCAACATTCTGTTTATTTCCAGACTATCACTTTTATTTTATATTTTTATGTGCATGTTTCTGTAAAGATATTACTGCTGCATGTTTTAAAATCAAATTCTAGTGCAATTTTCATTTGTTTGTGAGCAATAAAATGTTAGATCCAAAAGGGTCTTTTGTTTTGCCTTTCCTTTAGGAGCTCAAAGTAATGTGAACACATTCCCTTCTCCAACTTTTCCTACATTAACCCTATGAAGTAGATTGGATTAGGAGCAAATCTCTGGCTTCAAATCAACCAAGGAGTTTTTTGGGGACTTGAACTTGAGCCTTCTTGTCCCTATCCCAAAAATCTTATAGTAGCTCCTTGTTTAAATCTCTGTCATCCAATAACACTAAATCAAGAAGGTCTCAACACTAAAATGAACCTTCTTTTTCAAATTCTCTACAAAATATACTCAGCGCGTAAGAAATAAAATGTAAAAACAACATGCATAAACTGTTCTATGGACAGAACACTTAATTTCAGATGGTTTGGGAACCAAAACTTGCAACTTTGTGGTGTTTTCATTTGTGCATGACTGATTTGCTCTGCACAGTAATAGCAGAGAAAAGCTTATAAAAACTCAGAGGCTTCAGCAGCTTCAGGGAGGCATAGAGAGGAAGAGTTGGGAAGTTAGAGAGGGACGTTCAGGCTGGATTTTGTTTCATTCCAAATCCATAAAAACAAAAAAATATTTTAAATTTCACTTGTCTAACCAGGGTTGATTCAAAACAATTTGGTATAACCTCTAGAAAGCAAAAGGATTGAAACAAAATATTTTTCCCATTTCATGCACAACCTTAAGAACCACTGTGGCTATTGTCTTCAGTTATGTTCAAAAGAACATAGCTTCGTTCTTCACAAATAATTTTAATATAAAGACATTAATACCATCATCATCTTCTAAACTCCATTTCTTCCCCTGCTTCATCTCTTCAATTTCTTTCTTCAGCTCTCCTATATTTTCCATAGCTTTCTTGCGCTGCTCTTCTCTCCATTTTTCTACTCGTTCTTTTCGTTTTCTCATTTCCTCTTCCAATTTATTTTGATCAAAATTCTATTACAGAAAAAAAATCATTCAAAAGGTAGTATCCAATTTCTAACATAGCTTAAAGAGAAGTGAAATTGATCTAGCTCCTGAAAGCATACAATTATTGAAAACCTGATTATCAGTTCTATCCAGTACAACAACTTTTTCAGAAAGTAAACTTTCTTTAGAACGAAAATGTGGTAAAACTACATTCTAGACCAGTGGATAACAAAGGAAAAGGAAATATGAATATACAACTATTTTGTTAAATGGACTAGTATGGGTAGCAGCATGCTAGGAGTTCTTTACTAAATTAGATAGAAAAGCCTGTCTTCTAAAAGTCTACATGGTTTTGTTGACAGATAAACAAAAATAAGTAACAAATGCCAGAAAGATCAAATACATTAAAAGGTTGTAGTTAACAACACATAATGCAAGTTATTCGGATTTTAAAATATATAACCATTATGATATCAGCTACTGTCTGGCTACATCAAGTAGAAACCACCTTTAAAATAGATGCATATATTATAATTACTTATTTAAATGTTTTTTGTGCTATTTATCATTAAAATTTAAGAAATTCTGCAGAACCTTCAAAATTATGGTTTTAAAAATGGCTTGTTACTCTTTGTAGGCATATAACTCTTTCTGTGCTTACATTTACATCTTTATCCTTTTCTTCTTCCTTGTCCTCTTTCTCTTTTTTCTTGTCTTTGTTAACTTCCACACCTTCTATCTTTTCTGTAGAGCGTGATCTGAAAGACAGAAAGCACTGTGTATTGCAGAATGCTTTCTGTTGTCTTGACAGACAATACTAATGAATACAAATAACTGTTTTTATTATACATTGCTTCATTGAATGAAATTAAATTATAATAAACGAGTCTTAAGTTTCTGAATTCCTTTTTCTGTCCTTTTGGCACATGTAGGCAAGACATTTTTAAGGTTTTAATTGAGATTTAGTATTATGTCCATACCTATACAAACTCATTTATTATAAACCGAGTTAGGCAAATAAGCCAATTTTAAATTGTGCTTTCCTAAAGTTAGAACAAATTAGTTTCCCTGTCAGTGTTTAGACAGCATATTACAGCTGCCCAAATCTTTCATAGCTGTTTATGTATAGCACAATCTTTACAAACCTTGGACAATTTCATACTCATGCTTAAAAAATTGCAGACACTAAAATCTGTAGGCACTGGGAAAAGTCAGTTTTCAATTTATGACCAGTTGCTTAATGACAGTTCAAAGTTACAACAGATCTCCCCAGAGCTAGTTATGACCCAGTTTTGGTGTTACCTTAGCCAAATGCACATTTCTGGAATGATGTGATGGCATTTTGACCACTTGGCAACCAAATCACCTTTATGGTTATTTGCAGCATTATAGCCACATGGCTGCAATTTGTGGATTTTGTTTTGCTAGCTTTTGGCATTTACTTTTGGTTCCTGGCAAAAAACATCCATTGCTGAAAATGGATTTGCTTTACGATCATTATGTTTGCTTAACCACGCTATAACTTTCAATTCAGTCATGTGATTCCTATATTCCATACATACCGTTCCCTTCAACTATTTTGTGAAAGAGGTTCCTAAACTTTGGATGCAATCTTAAATTGCAAGTAATCAAAAACTGAAAATGAAGGGAAATTTCTATCTCTCTCTTTTGAATAGATGATAAAATAAAATTCCTGAAGGCAAAATTTAGCTCTTAGGAACAGAAAAGGTGACCATTCTATCCAATGCAGAGTTAGGCACACTTAGGTCCGCTGATTTTAAAGAATTAAAATGCATCAAAATCTGCATAGAAACAGCTTTATGTATACTTATAGCCCCCCCCCCCAAGCCTACTGAGTTCAATGGGTTTTACCATCAAATATGTGATTAGTTTAAGCAAGAAATCTAAGAACAGTACGTAGATTAGTTTGTTAAGTTCCTTTTCATAAACAGTCATTCCAAAGATCAGAGTATTGCAGAACAATGCTCCAGACTGCAGTATATGGCTTTTTTCTAGTCTATTCAATTATACCAGTGGTTTTTACCAGGTAACCCTTGGAGGCACCAGATATTTCAAGGAAACCTTAGGAGAAAAATATGTAAGGGAAGGCATGGCATGGGCCAGAAAATAGCAAAGTAAATACTGTCTTGTTGACAGTGAAAACATACCACTTACTGTCCTGTGTCTATATCTGAGACATGGAATTGAGCATCACTGTCAGCCTATTTATTTGGCAGATGGCGGAAGCCCACAGTAAACCAACAAGGGAGTGTGTTGCAGAACTAAACTCATTATAAATAGAAACATATATATTCTATTTACAAACCAAGGGTGCAAGTGATGATCTTCTTCATTGGTAATGGGAGCTGGACAGGGGATCCACAGGAGAAAATCAAGGTTGTAAGGGGGCCACAGGCAAAAAAGGTTGAGAAACAGTGATTTGTATTACTGTACTCACAATAAGCATAAAACTAGGTGTATGAAAAGGATATTCTCATTTGCAGGTGTAGCAAAAAGACATTTTTGGCATATGAAAATACGATATACAAACAGCATTCCACAATAAAAGTCATAGTTACATAGATGGAATATGATATTAATAACAGCTATATTATCAGACTTAGAAAAAATGCATATACTCAATTACCTGTTTTCTACTTTCTTGTTCTTGCCAGGGCTGGAAGATCGAGACCGTCTGCCTCTGCTCCGGCTTCTAGATCGTCTTCTCTCTCGGCTGCGTGATCGTCTTCTCTCTCTACTCCTTTCTCTCTCTCTACTTCTTGAGCGCCTGTACAAAGCAGGTTTGAGGTACAATCTTAAGTAAAATATTTTTTTCTAGTTCATAAGATATGACTCCCCAAGAGGAAGTAGAAAATACTCATTTCAGAAGACAAAAGAACAACAAATTACGATAAAGGAACAATGAATTCTAATGAATTAAGAACAAAAGCCAATTTTTACAGTGGCAAATTGTAAAAGCACAAAGAATATTCCTTTTCCATATCGTCAACCTTTTTAGAAAAATGTTCAGCATTTACTGAGTTCTTTTTCCTTGCAGGAGTCTATTAAAGACGACTTACCTCACCCGTTTTCTGTCACGCGATCGAGACCTCCTCTTGTCCCTGCTCCGCGATCTTTCACGCCTGCGGTCTCTGTCTCTACTCCTAGAACGCCTGTCATCTCCACGTTTTGCTCTTTTGTCAGATGGAGAACGACTACGGGAACGGCTACCAGAGCGCCCTCGTGATGAGGAGCGTTTCCGATAATGTCTACAATTGTATAATAACAGAAGGGTGAAGACAAAGAATACAAAAATTCAAGTATAAAGGATGTGATAAACAAATACTCAAGACTATGATTAAAATTATTCAAAATGCTTCCGAACTAGACTGTGGAAATAGGTGGTTTATTTTCAGTATTTTCACTACTGAATTGATATGGTGTTCTTATAATAGGGTTAGTCTGAGTCCAAGATTAAAATCTTTACAAATCTGAGATTCTCTGGGATAGCTGCTTTCTAGCAATCCACTTGATTGTAACTGTTAAAATACTAAATGGGAAATACTAGCTAGGGAGTCCTAAATTCTTCTAGTAGGGGTAAATAAAATGAAATATAATTTGTTAAACAAATTATAGAGAATAATAAATACATTCTAGTCTATTAATCTCTGGATTCAAAATAATAAGTGGAAGAATTAAAAAGGCACAACAGTAATAGCAAGGAAGTAGCTTATGAATTTTTCACAAAGAAAAGACAAACCAAAACAAACAAATATATCTGTCAGTTAATAAATATATATCCCACACTCTTTTCTCTTTGTGTAAATACTGTTAATTTCTGGGGAAGGATACAATATGCTCTTGGTTATTGATAGAATTATAGAAAATACAACTCTATAGTTAGCAATTTCCTCAATATAACCTCCAATATATGTTGCTCACCACTCAACTGACAAGTGATGTGCTCCAAAATGAATATATTTTCAGCCATAAGTGATTGAGGTGTTGTTCAAGCATGTATTTTACCTCTAGCATATATGAATACATAAGATAACAATGTTCAAATAAAGTACAGGCAGATTCTAAAGTACAGCCAAGTTTGTTAAATACAATGCACCCAAATTATAAGTATAGGATTATACAAGTAAAAAAAATAAAATAAACCCATCCTCTTTCCTATTTAACTATCCTCTTAAAGCCTTTTGCAAAGCATAGAGTGCTGAGAAATTAAAGACAGTTACTTGCTACTGCCATAGAAAAGAGAACAATGTTGAAACTTCTTATGCTATAGTGGCACTTCATATAAAATGGGAAACCGTTATACACTGAAGGAAAAACAGCATCATGAAATCCCAACGGATATCTGAATTGAATATCACACATATATAAGGTACTGAAAGAGGTTCAACTTTGATTAATGCAATCATTAATCATTTACATAGTACATTTGTGCTTAGAAATTGTGAGATGAAAAACTATTATTTTAAATATATTAACTCACTGTTTTTGTTTGGACAACTGTTGCTTTGTTGATCTAAGAAAATGAGAGAAATTAGGTAAGCAAGGTGGTATCTTCAGCTAAATCCATTTTGGATGATTTCAGCATGAAACTGTTCAAAACATGCCAGCCACAGTTGGGTTCTGCTTATTTTGTATAATACTGAGCTTCCTCTATGAAATATTCTGTGCAAGTTACTGCAAGTTTATTATGTGATTGACCAAACCTCATATCGTGAAAATCATGGATATTTTTGAAGATTGTCCTATGCAACTGACTTTTCACTAATGGCCATTTCCCATTTGGACAGGCTCCAACATTTGCAAAACGGCCCCATTGTAATAACTGTTCAAGAAGGATCTCACTATTAGAAGGACGACATAAATGGTGGAGAGGACGGTTGTGTTCTCAGATATTTGATCCAATTGTTTTGAAATGTATTTATGCAATTATTCTGGCAAGCAGCTATAAATGCCCCCCCCCTAGTCAAATTTATATAAAGTGTGTTGCAATAATGGCAGAATAATGTTAGCACAAGGGCTTAAGGTGAATCGAGATGTTTCAATAATGGATATTTTTTTATAATCATGCAGTAGCATCTTTCACCAGGAACAGTCTGACAATATTTTCCTCAACTTGGCTCTTCTTATGTGTCGTTCTCTTAATACCGTCACTCATCCATCCATCCTAACTCGCCTATCCTATATACAAATGAATACATTGATAAATGTGCATAGCTGACACGTATTAGACTGGAAAGCCACCGCGAGTAAGGCATCAACCAAATGAAAGAAAATCTGCAATAGAGAATATTTTGAAGCCCAAATCACAACTGTACACACAAGTCGTAGCCTCTTTATGGGCATCAATACGAGGCACGCCGGGGGAAACGTGACCATGGACCCGTCCGAATAAAAGCCGGATTAAGACCGACGACCTAATTGGACTTTAACGTCGAGAAAAAAAAGGAAAAGAAGGCCAGAGGCCTAAACTCAAAGGCAAGACGGACCGCCCTTATCCTCCATATTGCAAATCGCCTCGTGAAGGCTTATCCCTATTTTGAAGCTCCAGAGTTTAAACTGGCGGCGTTTATACAAATAGTCCGCTCTTCAATCCGGCGGCCACCCCAAAGTCGAGGAGGCCGGTTTCTCGGCCTTCTTCTAGACTGCCCCGGCCTCCTTCCTAGGCGCCCTGCGACCCCCTCGCTTCGGCCCCAGGTGCGGCGGAAAGGCCAAGCCGGCAAGCCGCAGTAAGGCGACAGCCAAGCCGGCTCCTGAAGTGCGCCGCCCCTTCGCGCCCTTTACCTCGATTCCCGGCCCATGGCAGCGACACCCGAAGCAGCGAAGGGGGATTACTTTCTCTTCCGCCTCGGCTCCTCAAAGCCAAGCGGCGCCTGCAACCATTTTCCGAGAAGCGAGCGAAGCGGAAATGCATCACCAGCGCCGAAAGGGGAAGAAGAGGGCCCGGATCGTATCCTACAACCGGCCCACAGCAACCTCTTCTGCCCGGCGGAGCGACCAGCAGGCGTTCTCCGGAGCAGCTGCGTATCCCGCCGGAATTTTAAGCGGGTGATAACTTTGTCCTAAGAGCGCTTGGTGTTCAGTGACTAACTCGCAGACAAACGGTATTAGCCCGCGTTGTAGCCCTTGGTGTTTTTGAAGGGAAAACTGAGCATACCTGTGCTTTTAATATTTATACGTAGTCTGCTGCTAGCTGGTCACATCTCAAAGGTGCTTCTTTCAAGAGGCAACTTGACTTTCTGGTTTTTTATTGAGGAAAAAAGAAAGAAAAAACTAGAAAATCCAGTTGCCTCTTGAAAAAGCACCTTTGGGACAACCGTGACCTGGATGACTGAGAATCTCCACAGACAACTGGTCACGTTTATTTGTTGTACAATAGAAACGCATAGACGGCTGATCCTCGAGATGAAACAGGAATCCCAACAATTCTTCTATGCCCGGTTTGACTCCGCTGTGGCTTAAAAAATGTGGATCAGAACCAACTTTTCTCTTAGTGTCATAAAAAGAGTCAGGGTTGTATAAAAATCCATCCTAAAATCACGAATCATGTGTCCGAGTATAAAGTATTACCAAATTACTCTTGGGCAACTTGGGGCCCTGCCACAATGCAAAGGAAATGTCCTCTTGATTTCACTTAATTTTTGATGGGATCCTAAGCTGGATCAATTCACAGAAAAACATTTGTTTGAACCCGGTGAACCACTGCAAACACAATTTGGGTTCGTGTATGGTGCAAAATCATGGATTCGAGACCAAGTTGTCTTCATTTGTTACTATTTTTGCATGTATCCGCACGAAACACAAATCATAGTTATTTTACTGAAGTTTTGTAATTAGATTCACTCTGTTTGGCCCCAATGGTGCCAAACAATATTATGAGCAACTTATGATTTCTTTCTCAATAGGCAGACAGGGAAAATCAGAGTTGGTAAAGTTTGGTATTAAAATGGCACAAAATCAAAGGAACTAGTTTTCTAAAAAACTAATTGCATCTGTTTTACCTGAAATCACAGACTATCTTTACAAATGCACTCTTCCGTTAGTGTCAGTTCTGGAAATTTCTGGCATTCTCATGACACGAGGCAATATCTGTGCCATATTCTCAAGAATCTTCCTGGTATTCACATTAAGAGATCACCAAGTAAAAGTAAATAGCGGATTTGAGGAATGAATTCTTATGGATCATATGAAGGATAAAGGATAAAGCTGTTCTTATATAACAAAGTTTACTACCAAAGAAATGTAGAAATAACCAGACTTTCCAAACATTTTGTTTTTTGTTTTGTTTTGTTTTATAGATTCAGGAAAGTTCTATCCAGCAGATAGTAGGCAGAGCACTGTTAAATTCAGTTACAAAAAATTGATTTATTTCCTTAACCCTCTTGGAACCAGAACGTTGCGTACTAAATTGCTAGTTCAGAAATAAGGCAAGTTAACAAAATCTGACCTTTGCAGACATTTTAATGTATATTCAAGTAATGCCAAAGCATAAATAATTGTAACATATATAGCTTCAATGCATTTAACAGAACCAATGCAACAATTACAACAATGTCAGATTTTTACAGAGAAAGTCCAAATTATGCAAAAGGAACCACACAGAGTAGCTTGTTATTTCATCATATACATACTTTTGCACATTTTTCAGTGTAGTACCTATAATTTTTTAAAACTTGAATCTTGTTTATGTTTTCTATCGCCTTCCCCACCCTTTTTTTTAAGTATAGATGGGTGAATAGCTAAGTGTTTTGTTGTGGGGGGTTTTAGAACATCAAAATCTTTGTTTTTATGGAGCAGGCATTTGGGAAAAACATGCAGATCTCCATCTTAACGTGTTGGTCATTAATTTCCCTACTTTTATGTTTTACCTTCTATGGAATGAGTGTTTGGTTTTTTTTTTTGCATCTTCTAGAATCACTATCCAAAAACAATCTATCCTGTACCTGGGTCTTAGATAAGATTTCACTATCAGAAATGAGTTTTTGTAATTGACCCATGGCAATCATTGGGCAAAAATGCCTAAGATACTATCAAAGTATCAAGAGTTGAGATTGATAATTCTATACCTTACATTTGCTTTTTGAAGTAAAAATATACCAAACAAGGTCTTAGATTTATGCTATTTTATCAATATTTGAAGATCCATCATCAAAAATATGAATTATAGGAATTTAGAAAAATTAAATATGCAAAGTAAAAAGTTAAAAATAGACTTTTTTCAAGGTAGTATTTTCATTATAGTTCATGTTGCAAAGAGACAAATTTGTTTTTTAAACTGAATGAAACTGCATTGCCAAAAAATGCACCATTTCTTTGTGTATTTCAGCCATGACTTATTCTCCAAAACACTTTTTTTCCAGGGAGCAGTGGTAAAATTTGGGTCAGTGGATGCAATCACTGAAATTATAATGTAAGGAAACTTATGAGTCCATTATAAAGGAAGAACCGATTTAACTTTCTATCAAGTATTGAAAAATCCAACTGTGTTTTAAATTAGTCTGTAAAATTAAATTATCTGTAATAATTTTAGGCAAAGCACATTTCCAGTTGTCAAGCTACTTGACAGCAGACACTTCAAAAATTAAAATCCAAAAAAAAAATCATCTCATTTTTCAGAATAATGAAAATATTCCTCTGTATAATGTCTATCTTTGATTAATGTCCAAATCTTTCCAACTTTGACTGTAGAGAACGTCAAGAAACAAAACATTTCAAAAGGGAACATCTGGATTTGCTATGGTAAGTTTAGTGGAAGATACTTCAAGTAATTATTTTCAGATGAGTTTATAAGAACCAATTTATATGATTTATTTAAAAATTAGCATTCTACTAAAAACAGACCATATTCTCTGCTACCTGTTTTCTAAAATATTATGCATATTAAACACTTGACTAACTGGGGTAAAATACTAATTTGCACCTTCTGGCGCTGTAGTGTACCTTGGTGTTTCGGTAAAGATGCTAAACATCGCATGCACATATTCTTGAAAATATATGGAAAAAGATACCGAGGCTTGACCTAACTTGTAGTAGAAAGAAATAAAATCTAAGATTGACTGAAATGTTAAAGAGATGAATAAAACTGGTGACACTTGACTGTTCAAAGGGCTAATAACCAGTGGTGAAATTAATTTTTTTCACCACCGGTTCTATGGGCATGGCTTGGTGGGGAGTCATGTGACTGAGTGGGCGTGGCCAACTCAGCATCACTCACGGCAATGTGGGACGGTGGCACCTTGCTTTTAGTGATGTTGAGTTGGCCATACCCTGTCACATGACCGATGCTGTAGAGACGGCGATTTCCTATGTAACGTACCCCCCCCCCGCCGCCACCCTTGGGCTGACTAAATAAAAGAATATCTAAACATCGTGACTGCCTGCTGAATGCTGGCAAAAGGTTAGGGGGGGAAAAAGAGAAGGGCAACAGCAATGGTAAAGACTGGCAGCTGGAGGTTACTTGAGCCGGCAAAGAGGTGGCAGCTGGAGGCTTCTTGCACCACTTTTTGCTGACGCGAAGGGCTTGCAGCAGTCGCCTCTTTGCCGGCCGGAACCAAGCCAGGAGCGGTGCCTGGAGGCTTCTCATGCCGACAAAGAGGTGGCGGCTGCAGGATTCTTGGTGTGTGGGGGAGGGAACATGGCAAAGCTTGGCTGCCTTTTGGGCCCTACTCTGGGCTTCCACCTGCTCGACCTCCGCTCCACCTCTGCTCCTGCATCTAGCCTGCAACAAGGCTGGTGGATGGGCAAGCAGGCGGCCCTCAGGGGAGGCATTTTCTCTCAGGCCTCGCATCCTGAAGGCCCTGTGGAAGCCAAAGCTGGGCCTGAAAGATGGCTTAGCCTCACCATGTGCCTCCCTTCCCCCATGGTGCACGGAGCTTGCCTGCCTCGTTTCCCTTCCCTTCGCCGCTGCGTACCCGCGCAGCCCAGCTATCTG
>JANHFL010001474.1:70585-86609 GCA_032468155.1 Oxyrhabdium leporinum
GAGAGAGACAGACAGACAGACAGACAGAGAGACAGACAGACAGAGAGACAGACAGACAGAGAGACAGACAGACAGAGAGACAGAGACACACAGAGAGGGGGAGACCGGCTGACGGGCAAGCCTCTTTGGCGAGGATACTCCGGCTTTCTCCGAGTCTGAACCCTCGGGTGGGCGTGCGAGGTTCGGCGGGGCCAGCCCTCTTTTCTGACATCCCTTCCTCCCGGATCCCATTCCCACTCCACCAGCCCTCGTGTTAGTGAGGCCAGCGTCAGTCACAGCTAAGTCAGGCCAGTCATCCCCACCGTCGCTCTTACCTTCTCAGACCAGGCGAGGGAAGGCGGGGCCAATCGGTGATGGGACAGGGAGCCGCAGCAGAGGGCCCAAAGAGCTGCATGCGGCTCTGGAGCCACGGGTTGCCAACACCCGGACTAGTCACTCATTCCCATATCCTGCTAACTACAGAATTAAGATATTCTCTAAGCATGCTTAGAAAACCTCATGAAGTCACCTTTAATGCATCTCTAGCCCACAATGAAGTCATCTTAAAATTATATCTATTCTGTCACAAATAGTACTTGGCTTACATAATTCTTATCTGTATAGATAATAGACTACAGACTATATGAACATATTTTCCAAGATCTTCATAGTTGTTCTACCCTATTCTGTGGCATATGTCTTGACTGCTGATTTCTTTATTGTTGATGGTTGATCCAAAAGGCAGAGGCTATCCATCACTTTAATATCTTCTAAGGCTGGTTACTTTACCTGATATCATTAATTTGGTGTTATTTATATTTAATTTTAGTCCCATTTTTCCATCAAGGTACAAGTAGTCCTCCACTTACAACCATTCTTTTAGTGACCATTTGAAGTTACAACGGCACTAAAAAGTGACTTATGACTGGTTTTCACACTTACAACCATTGTAGCATCCCTATGGTCACACAATTAAAATTCAGGCACTTGGCAACTGGCATGTATTTATGGCAGTTGCACTGTCCCATGGACATGTGTGCACCATGTGTAACCTTCCCAACAGGCTTCCAACAAACAAAGTCAAGGGGGGAAGCCAGATTCACGTAAAACCCATATGATTCATTTAACAACTGCAGTGATTCATTTAGTAACTATGGCAAAGAAGGTCATAAAATGGGAGCAAAAGTCATTTTACAAATGTCTTGCTTAGCAATGGAAATTTTAGCTTAGTTGTGGTTGTAAGTCAAGGACTACCTTATTTGATTTTTATTATTAGAGCTTGCAGATCCTTTGCGTTTTCAGCTGTAAGGGCAGTGTCTTCAGCATAGCATCCATTGCTACTGGCCAGGCTAAAAATGTAGTAATTCTCTTACAAATATCAACTCCTTTGCCCAATTTAAGTTAGCAACCAAGATACCTCCAATTACGCTAAAATGCTATTCACTAACGTAAGGTTTTCTTGATTGGATGAACTCAGATACTGCGTTTTTATTAAAGCCGTTCAAATTTGACTTTTTTTTCTTCCAAAAATGAGAATGCGGTTCCCGAACAGCCTGCACAGTGTAACTATTTGACTGTGCCGGTCGCATTTAAACAAATAATGGGTTTAAAACAATTCAGAAAGCAACTCCACATTTCCATTTATCCAAGAATGACGACTCCTTCTATATTTGAGGAGCTGGAAGCGCCAAACAGCTGGCCGCTACCTTAAGTGAGCTGTTTGCAGTGTTGCTGGAAACAATTTTGCTGCAAAAAACCGCCAGATTTTTAACCTCGGGGCGGAGGGCGAGGAACCGGGCGTGAGGGTTCGAGAAGACGGAGGAAAAGGGCCCTCCAGCCGAATCCCCGCCTCCCTCCGGCCGCGGCCTGGGCTTTCCTCGCCCTGGGTACCCGATTCCAGGCCACGCCCTGTCCTCACCCGCCTTCGGCCGATGGAAGCCCATGATGCGATTGATCCGCTCCTCCGAGTTCATCAGGAGCTTTCGGCGGCGAATCTCGGCCCGCCGCTGAGAGGCGGTGAGCCCGCTCAGCGGTGGGGAAGACCCGCCGGTTCCTTCGTGGAGGCTGATACCACACTCTTCCCCTTCCACAGGATCCGGCTCCATGACCCGTCGCTCGCCGAAAAAGCCGCGACCACCTTCCAGGCTTTTCTCTCCTCAAGTAATACAATGGAAATCACCAGGCCCTCAGCTCCGACAGCCGCTCTCTAACGCGCAAGCGCAACTGACGCCATTTGAGGACCGCCTTCAGACGCTGAAACGAGCGTCGCCATCTTGGACGAGGGTCTCCCTGTTAGAGCAAAAGCGGCACCGCGGTGACGGTAGCAAGTTTAAAGCCGTTGTAGCAGAAGCCGCCGACCCTAGCAAAGATGGCGGAAAAGGCTTCGGGAGCGTAGCGGGTGACAAGGGCTGAAGTTGAGTATGATCTCATCGGTTAGGAAAAAATCATAATCGCTTCCGTCACGGGTGGCTTCAGGCGGGGTTGCGCGGTTTTCAATTGGCAGCCAGTTGATAGCGGGAGTTGATGGTTTATCCTCAAAATACCAAAATTATTTCCAATTCTAATCCTAAAAATATTTGCAAGGAACGGGCAATATTGCCGCTAAGCTGAAGTCAAACCACAAGGTGTTTTCCAAATACTGTATAGCTGATTTTTATCTTTGTCGATCGATCGATCTCATTCCTTAACCTGGTGATAAATATTAAAGGCCTGTTTTAATGTAATAAGACACCATGGATACATATTAGAGATTTTTGATAATGCGACCCAATTATGAAAGAACTCTTCAGAATTTAACAAACTGCTAATTATGGTCTTGTCAGTATTTGGGCAAAGATTTTGTTTTCCTAGCCTTTGGCTTGCATATGTTTATTTTAATTATTTTACTCTTCATCTTTTTATATTGAGGTGCTAGATTTGTGTTCTATTAGTTTATTAAAATGGTTTAAATTTGGTGTAATTGAACTTTGTTTTTACTGAGCTGTAAGTTTTGCAAACTATAGAACTGATGTCCTTTAAATAAAAATGCCACAAATGTAATGTTTTGTAACACTTTAGGATAAAAGTGGTTAGGAATGATTTATTATTAATTTTGAGTGCTACAAATAAGACCCAATATATAGGCCTAGTTTGGAATAAATAAAGGTGAGAAAAAGAAAGAGGAAGTGGAGGCAGGAATGTTGGGAGAAAAAGATAATGTTGGAACTCTTGATTTTAAGGGGAAATAAAGCCGAGCATAGCAAAGCATGTTATCTAAGATTTTAATAAATTCAATAGTAAGTGTTACCCTTATCAGAAGGAGCTAATGGGGGAAAGCTCAAAGCCTAGAACAGGGGCGTGAAATTAATTTTCCCAATGGGCTACATGAGAAACTGGGACTATGGAGGTGCATAGGCATGCACCCACACACATACGTTTAAAAACAAATTGCAGTTGCCTTCAAAATAAAAGCAATTCAGTTGTATTGTGTGTATGGCCTACATTTATTTACATATGATTTCTAATTTCTTATACAAACTATATGTGGCCTGGTCTGTAAAATGCCCAGATCTGGCTTAGAGGAAGGGATTTTAACAGAATTTAGCAAACAATTTTAAAGAGAGGAAAAAAAAGGACAGTTAAGTCAGTGGGGCTAATGAAGAGAAAAAAAGACAAATTTGAAAAGTAAACTATGTTAGATCATGGGCATTTGGATGTATCATAACATTAATCATTGCTCCTTTGGTGCTAATATGATTGCATGAAAGTATGGATGGACAAGAGTTACATCGCATCTTATGCTTCATTATTTTGACAAAATCTTGGCTTGCTAAAAAAAGATCCACAAAAAAGGTCAGGTAACTCAGAATAGTAGAATCACTGTCCAAAAATCAACATTTCAGAATGAGCTGAGGAAAAGATACGTATAATAACAGCGGCTTCTTGGATGCTTTCAAAATAAAATATTCACTGTAATAGCTGCTCAATAAAGAAGTTCAAATATTAACAGATAGAAAAGAAAGCTACTCACTCCAACTTGGTATCAGACTCAAACAAAAAAAATGGTTTCACCAAGAAACTGACGGGCAGAATTGAAGCTTGAGTTCAACATAAAAAGGATCTAGAGAAATTTCCATATTTTGGATTAGTTTAAAACTTCAGGATCAGATGTTTGCATCCAAGGTTACTGAACGACCTAACTACAATCTAGATCAGGGCTGTCAAAATCGTGGCCCATGGGCCAGATGTGTCGTGCTGGCCACACCCACGCCTGGTTTAACAAAGGGGGAAAAAGTTGTGGTACATCACACGACACCATGAGTTTGACACCTCTGAACTAGATACATTCTTACATACTATTGGAAAATCTGGAAATTACTAAAGTGCCAGATGGCTGCAGAATAAATGTTGCCTAGCTTTTTTAAAAATCAGCATATTATGGACCATTCCAACACTGAGATTCTACAGTAGATAATAAAAAGCTACTGTAGTAATTGTCAGATGCCAGCATTGATTTGATAAAAAATTCTGCTCTAATAAATTTATCAATTCCAATCTGCCAACTTTCTTAATGATTATTAAAATGCTGTTGAGAAAATATGCTTTGAATTAAAAGGTTTTTGCTCCCTGTCCAATTCTAATCATGGTAAGTTCTACTTGGTCTCTCAACCAAATTAAAGATACCCAAATGCTTTCAGTGCTAAAACTTGACAGTAGCTGTAATATTTTGGTTATAACCAAATGTGTTTCCTGGATACAGGTCAAAATGATTTAAGTAATTATAATGAATATATTATATGCTGTCTAAGAAAAAGCTGGTTGAGCTACCTTTGTGAAAAATAATAAAATACTTCCAAAAATGTTAATCTTTTATGAAAAAATAATTCTGAGCTAATTTAACAAGATGCTATACTATTCCAAATAGATATGTTTTTAATTCACTTTCCAAAGTTTTTATGTACTGGTTAGAATTGTGGACAGGTTGAGATATAGTATTGTTTGATATTGTATATCCCTCATAGAAGAGCCTAATATTATTGAAATTGAAAAGTACATTACTGGCTTAAAGTTGATTAGTTGCAATTCTCAGGGGAGCATTCTAATTAATGGTTAGACCATCATGTTTTAGTCAATGACCCACCAATTCTTTACATTATAAGTCTGCATATTTATTTAAACTAATTGCTAAATGTGAAGTTTACCACATCAGAGGAATGAATAATATTTGCTTCTGGTAAAAATACATTAAAATGCTTGTGTTTTAATCAATTCACAATTTCACTGCATTTAAACAGCATTAATCTCCAGGTCTAATCATTCATAGAAGTACCTCTTTATGTACTGAAAATCATTTTATTCATTAACCGGTCAGATAGTCCCTTTGGTTTAAAAAAACACTGATAAAATTCTATGGAAGCTTTTTCAATTACTTTTATTGAGTAGCCAAATTTGATAAATTAGCACAGCTAAAATAAGCATTTGCATGTGTTACAAATGACTTTTTACAGGAATAAAACAGTGAAAATTACAAATTGTAAAAAGGGGAACAAGTAAAACCTTGCTTTCAAGTCAGAAGAGCAAGGTTTACAATTGCACACTAAAGATCAATGTCTGAATTCAGAAAACAAGGATTAATATTACAATATTTTACACTACTTTACAAAATCAAATTGACTGTAAGAATTTAATATGTAGTTAGTGAAGAGAAGGCTTGTCACATTTGATGGTCCCTTAATATTCTGAGTGATATTTATATATCCTGTTAAATTAACCTTGAATAAACAAGTTTTTCCGCATTATTGCAAAACAATCAGGATTTATTCAAATGCAAATTAAGTTACAGAAAAGTAAATGCTAATATGCTGTTGCATGATCAAATCTAGAATATTGGTAAATCATATTAATTATTCTTTAAAATCTTGAACTAGAAAAATAGAGAACATTTGCTGGTGACTGCCATGCTGAGATGGGAGCATCAAGGCTACTCTTGCTTATGTTATTAAAGAACCTAAAACATATAAATTGTGATTTAACATTTATACATGGATTTGCCCTGGATTTCTTAAGAAGTTGAGGATATCAATTTTCTCCTCAGAAAGAATTAGAAAATTCACTTCTATTTCAAAGTGCATGAACATTCTAAACAGTATTCTATCCAAAGAGCATAATATGCTCACAGTTAACATTTTTTTAGAGTTAGTTAGGGATGTATTCTTGAAATATGTTTATCAGGTTCCATAATTCATTCAAAGCCCATTATTTTTATCTTACATGAAGTAGAGCTATGTCTACGTCATGTCTTTCCCTACTCTCCATGCAGAATATTTTTACATACAGAAAAGTTAGGCACGGTGCTGCTTGTCAGAATTTTACCATTCAAGTTCTACAGAATCTGATCAGACCAAATATCTGCTCCAACTTAAATGTCTGAAGCAAGGAGGAACCCACAGCCAGCATGAGGTGCTAGATATATACTTCCTTTTATCTAATCTTTGCCTATATCTTCTTTTCAGAAAGCTGGCTGTGTATATTTTTGGAGGTTTGTGTATATTTTTGTGTATATTTTTGGAGAAGAGCTAATTAATCCACCACCATATATTGTATTTTAAAGCACCTGACTGATTTCCATAATTTAGAAGTGCATATCTCATCATGATTATATGGTCCTAAATTAGATTACCAATATTTAAAAAAAAACATTTCAAAATAACAATTAAAAAAATTAAAACATTGAAATCAGTTATAAGGTTCCTGAAGTCAGCAGGTAGTATCTGAATCATTTTAAAGAAATGTCCCCCTTTCTTTCAGATGTTCATTTTCTAAAGATCTTCATAAATCACTCCAACAAACTAAATAGATCATGATGCAGACAGTATCGCTATAACATTTGTTACAACTGCTATTCCAATTGGCAGTTGATATTGTGTAAATTAAAGCAATTGCCAACAAATCAATGCAAATGATTCTACCAAAACTACTAGGAAGGATTTGCAGGTGGTGGTGGAGTGAAGTAAAGGACAATGTAGAAACCAATAATTGCCATAATATACCACCACTGTTCCTTCTGTTTTACAAATGTCAATACACTTATATTATTACTTACATTATAGCAATTTCCAGGGAACCATAAAACTAAGATTTCTCTTGTATAACTATCCAGTATTTGAACATTCTGAATTGAGCAGGGTTCCTGTCTAGTTTTTCCATTCAAGCCTCAAAATGTTTGAATAGCAAAATAATTATTACTAAATCTGATGCTCCTTTGGATCTCAGCAAGCTCTTAAATACACCTCCAATGTATTATTTAACCAGTAAACATTTTATCAAAACCTCAGCCCGTTACAAAATTACTGAAAAATTAATAAAACAATATGAAAATAATGGTTTTTGGTTTACTGTCTGTTCCCCTATTTACTTTCAATGAATTAAGACCAAACACATCATGCTAACAGCCAAGACTAGGATCAATTATTGTTCACTATTTTTTCAGCTGCATCAGATCTTTTTAAATTTTAATTCTTACTGAATATAATGTAATCTCATTAATCTTTCAAGATCTAGAATACTGACACATCCTAAAGGTATTCAAATGAATTATTTGATATTCATTTTAAACCCAAGTAGACTACTTCAAGTTTACTTTTGTTCTTATCATAATCAATGTTTAAAAGAAATGGAAACTAAGCTCATTAAAACTGCAAGTATTTTGTTCACAATGTACTCTTCATTGTTCCTTTAAAAGGCAACTTTTAACGAATAATGTATTGTATAATCAAGACAATACAGTTTCCTGGAAACTCAAGTCTTGGAGTTTTTAATTCTAGCAGCAAAACACAAAGCAGAAAAATAAAAATGAAAGGTAAAAAAGTTAGTTTATAAGCATTTCTCCAAGATTGCCTTATGCCACAATTACTTACTGTGAAACATTTTTGCAGTAAATTAAAGGCATCCAACATATTCAAATTTATTTTAAAGTTTTAACGTACAACTACACAATAGTGTACTTAAAAATTCCACAGTCCTTTATTTGCTTTTCTTTTTCTTTTTCTTTTTTTTTGGGTGGGGGGGGAGAAGATAGGGAATCACAGTGAGATTTTCATCAACTGCACCAGGCCAACAACTTATAGGAGCATTACAGGAATAAGAGTTCTGCACGGAGGGTACATTCCTTTGAGCAGATGAACCATTTAAGAAAAGAGCTCATTTATTCATTTTTTGCTGAATATGCAAAAGAAATTCATAATATGATAATGCAGATTCTGTTCTGTCTTCGATCATATTTTGTAAGAAACTGGGTTTCCACGGACTCTCATCCCTTCAAAATATAAACAAAAGGCCATTATAAGTACATGCTTATATACTTTATTCCTTTTAAAACTATTCATCATGGTAACTGATTAGCAATGATCATATTAGTTAACATTTTTGTATGCATAGAATTAATGTGCAATATTTATATTAAAAGAATTGTGTCTATTTTAGACAGTCTAAATAGCTAACAATCCTGCAAATAAATATTAATGATTTCATAATTGCATTTGCATCATCTTCATTGTCCTCTTCTTTTATTCCTTTCCATGGAGTTACTTAATACTTTTGGCTAGTAGTTTTTTGGGGGTTTTTTTGCACTGAATATGCTTTCTGTCTCTGCAAAAAGTGTCTTGTTGTACCAGACATGAACTAAAGAAAGTTTACAACTTAAGGTACTCACATGCATGCAATTGTTAGTATTCAGAAAGGCAATCATGCAAATTTTTGTTCAATCTACCAATCAAATTTCACAAGCATTCTACTTACTTTAGAATATATAATATAGGAAAGAAAGGCCTTTGTTCCCTTAGCCAGAAAATAAAAGCAAGCACTCTAGACGATTCAGCTGTGTTCAATTCTGGAAGATGTGTCTGTCAAAAACAAACAAAAATGGGGGTAACAATGGAGCAAAAAATATTATAAAATATATTCTTTATTCAGAATATTGAGCAGTGTATACATCCTGGACTGATTCTAACTACACTAAGCTACTTCTCCAACAGTATACTTTTTTCTCTCTTTCAGAACACAACGTAGTGTTTCTGGTGTTTTTCCTGAGACAGAGCACTGGAAGAACGCTTAAGCAAATTGAAGATAAAGTAGTCCTCGATTATGATTACTTGTTCATTGATCAATCAAAGTTACAGTGACACTGGACGCGGGGAATTTCATAGCAGGTTCTTGGAGTTCTGACTGTTGCAACGCCTACGGACAGAGGACCACAATTTACGACATTCCCTGCTTGTTTCCCACAAGCAAAGTTAATGGGAAAGTCAGAAGTCACAGTCAGGCAAGATCTTTGCTTAATGACAGCATCTCGGAATGCCAGAATTGCCGTTGCTAGGTGAGGTCACACTTTATGGCTGCATTGCTTAGCCACAGTAATTATGGTCCCGACTGCCGTCATAAGCCGAGGTCTACCTGCATAGAAAACCTTAGTGTATTACACTAAGTGGGAAAGGAATATCAATTAAAGCAGAAAGTCTGTTCATTCTGAATGTGATATTACAAACAAAATGGGAACGGAATTTCAGTTATTTTTATGTACATAACATGGCAAATGGGATGTTACAATAGACAGAAGCATATAGTGCAGAAACTGTTTATTTAACTATAACATTTTTGGAAAATTGACTTTAGTTCTTCTAAATTATAAGGTGCAAACTCAAGCATTCATAAAGGTATCTAAAAGCCAGAATCACAAAAGCTCTCTGAAGGTCTATTTCAATAAACATTTCAGTTTGCACAACTGGTACTTTGTTGGCAACGCCTTAATCCTTTAGGGTAGTTCACATTACCTCAAGGAATATAAGTAGGTAACATGACCCCGCCCGACTGATACTTCATCTTAAATTTCTTGAGTCAAGTTCAGGTCTTGGCAAGTATATTCCTGTTGTTTTCTTGGCAGCAATATAGTATGGAAATGGCTTATTCTTACCTTTTGACTTTTCTTTTTAACTTTGCCTACTGTACAATCTATTCTTGGGATTTCATGATGATCTCCCATCCAGCTACATATTGGATCTCATTCTATTTAGCATTTTCAAGACCAGGTTGACTAGATGCTGCCATCTGCTGTAAAGGTATTGTCCTACAACTCTGTAAATCCTTAGCCATTATGAAAATTATAGTCCAAAACTATGAAGGACTCGGGCTGTCTATCCTTGCTTACTGTGTTATGTTCTTACCATATTGTGTGGTATTGATGCATAGTTTGGGGCTCCAAGTACTTGGCTTATAAAGTTCTGTCCACAATTCTTTCCAACCCATAAAAACATGACCTGTATATTCAAACACAGGAATTAGTAAACAATATACACATTAAACTTTTACCTCAAACCAGGCTAAGAAAATACTGTTATGAAGGTTTATTTATGGAGAATAAGATGCCTCCTCCTTCTGCTCATAGTATATATAAAATCCTACTTACAGAGCCAGCATCCATAAGAAAAGCACCATCCCGGTTTAGCTTCTCTACAGACAGCTGAAGAATGGGTGGCTGAGGTACTGTTCTGTCACCAATGTTGAGGGCTCCCTAAATAGATAAAATTATTTCTAATAGGCAAATAAAACAGTAGATCTTATGTATTATAAACATGGACTGCCATATCCTGACCGATATCAAGTCTAAAACATACATCATTATCATATAACTATAACATAAAGAAAAATAATTTCCAACCTTATTTTTTTAAGCAATTGTTAATGTTTCCAAATAGAGTGGCTTGTAAATTGCACACAGTTTCTGTTCCTTGCACTATGAAAGGTGTTTACATTTGCAGGAACCAATCAATTTCTTGAAATAAATTTAAATTTAACTGTTTAGTTTGCATATAATAATATTCTTCCATTTGTTAAAATACAGGAATAAGTACCATTTAAATTTAGTTCTTTGATATCTATTTGTAATATCAGATATTCTACTTGCATATGTTCAATGTTAATGTCCTTTGCAATTTACCCATCATAATTCACTATCTCCATTCATTTAAACACATACTAAACCACTGAATTTGATGGCTAAATAATTTGTATATCAAGCACAAAATTAGACAACTACATACAAAAATAGAAACAGCTTATAAAATTTCTGGTACATGCCAACTAATAATCCAATTCATAAATGTCATTTATACTATACCTTAAAAGCTGTTATATTTATATCTACTCTCACAGCCTGTCATAATTGCTACCTTCATAATTGATGCCTTCACCTATCATGTCAAATATTGGTCCCTATTTACAATGTCAATAATCACATAAGTAAATCATCTTCAAGGCTTAGATAGGGAAAAGGAAAAAAGTTTTCCTTTTTCTAAACTTCCAAGATTTGAGGTTTGGAAAAAGGAACTGACACAGAATATTGCAGAAAACTGCTCCCTGAATCTGAAAAGCATGGAAATGCATGCCTTTATTATAAAATATGCACAAAAGTCAAATGTTTTAGTACAATTTTGTATAACATCTGAGATTAGGAAGATACATCCAATGATTTCCAGACAAATTTAGATGAAGAACTTACCCCATCTGTGAGATTGTCAATTCTATACAGATTGGGATGCATAATAAGCATGAGGTACACTAATGGTTGGCTTTTCACTTGACACATTGTAAAGATGCGTTCATCTAAACGGGTATTTGTTTTACTTTGGAATGCTTTCTGTAAGCAAAAGTAGCAGCAGAAAAACAAGACAACTTAAGTGTTATGCACATGTCAAGACCATCAATTTCAACTGTACATTTTTTTACTTCATGCATGCAGGAAGTCTGGAAACTTATTCTCAATACAGAATAGTTTTTCTAAATTTGTTACTGCAAATAAATATCTGGAAAAAAATAATTAACTCGAATTCTGTAAATTTAACAAAATTTACTTAGCCAACTTCTGTTTCTAAGGCAATTTCTGTTTTTATTTTTACCTGTTTTAAGAGAGCCAGGATAAACAATGGGAACAGACGTAATGATGCAGGAGCCATAAGACCCGGTTGCTGAATGGTTAGGGCAGATGAGCGGTATGCCGAAAGAGAATCTATTACAGCATTCACTAATGCATCTCGAGCATCACTCAAACTAGCAGAAATTGACCGATCAACAGCTGAAAAGGAACAGAACATAGTCTACTTGATTGTCAAAAAGACAATCGCAATAGAAAGTATTATCAATGGATATTAAAGACTCCCTCACTCACTCACTCTCACACACACAGATATCCAACTTACCATACAGAATACAAAGCAACACTGCATAGTATCTATAGCTCTTTATGCTGTGGCACAGTTGCCAAGCTTTTTAGATACCTTTTCTAAAGCACCTTTATGTATTCTAGAACAATCTCAACCAAAACCTTCATTACCACCAATCATTAAACTTTGTATGTTGTGCAATTCAATCCAACAATTCAGCACATACCCATATTGGCTAAAAGGCCCGTAATAGCTTGTACATCAGCTCCTAAATAAACGTCACTCAATTGGTTTACAACTGGTAAACACAGTGTGTGGACACGTATTCTTCTTTCACCTGTTAAAAAAGTAGTTTTTAATAGCATTTAAAATAAATCCAGGATATGCTTCAACAACTATGATAAGTTAATTCTATTGCGGACATGAGGTGAAGTGCATTATTCAAAGTCATTCATCTTACAAATTTAAATATAGGCTGCTGTTTTCTAACCAAATTTATGTAAAAGACATTTTACTTTCCGCTTTTTTCAAACCCAAGGTGCCATTTAACAGTGAAAGTCATGAGTATCTGTCAATAAATAACTAAGTTCTTAATCATGAAAACTGCAAAAGTCTAAAGACTTTAATAACAACTTTTTTGTGTTATTAAAAGCATGGAGTGTGTGACCTTGAAATGTATACCGGATGCCACAGGCTGCTTACCTTTACTAGATGTATACAGGAGGGCTGACTGAAAACAGACCACTTGCATATCTGTCAAGCTCTCCTCTACTGACATTTGGACAGCATAGCCTGCATCAGGATTCACGTTTGGCAAAGACAATAGATCAGTTGACCGTACAAAGAAGTTGCCATGGAAGGTGTGAATTGAAAGGCCTGTGAAAAGAATTATAATGTTTAAAACATTATAATTAAGTTTAAAATGACTAGTATTCACTCTTCAATTTTCCACAGATTAGGTTTAAGCACTGTCACTAAGTACTTCTATAAGGTGTCATGCTCAATTAAAAGCATCAAAGCAGAAGTAATGTGTGGGAAATGAAATTTCTGTATGGCAAACACACCCCATTATCATAAAGCTTTTGTAGTAGTATTCTTAATGTAGTGAGGAACAGTATTTCTTTGTGCATGGAGAGAGGATTTTACCACATAAAAAGGGCAATCTAAATACTGCCAGTCTCTCTTGAACTGCTTAAGTTAATTAAAGTATTTTTAAATAAGTTATGCAAATATACTACTATTATCATTATAAGTCTGTTATGTTTTCAATAACTGAACTGAACCGAAATTAAAATATGTACTTTTTTTACAATAAAGAAGAAATGTAGACTTAGGACTATGTTATTTTGAATCGTGAAAACATTTGAAAACTGGTTAAAATAAGCTTAAGTTTAGAAAAATCATCTCACTCATAAATACAAAAGCAAGCCCATTTATGTGTGCAACTCATTTTGCATTACCTGTTGATTCAAGATGTCCTCTTCCCAAGGCGCCCCCCCCCCTTTACCAAAAAGAACATTTGGGGCATAAATTTACCTTTGGATTTACAATGCATTCTTTAAAAATCTTTCTAGAAGTACCAATCTGCTATGATAGGCAGACCAGATTCTCCAAAGACTTGAGCCAACGTATTTAACAATATAGCAAACTCTAGGAAAAGGGAGGGGGAGAGGAGAGAGCTACTTCCACTGTAACCAATATATATAAAAGACCTTGCCCCTGGGGAACAGGATGCCATGTTCCCATGATCTTTGAGATCAACAATTTCAGATGATTTACACATGTGGAAATAGCCTTCACTGATTATACAATAGATTTATAATATTCTGTAACAACTCTTTCATAAAAACTCATACATTAAGACTGTAAAGAAAGAATAGTAATTTAAGCAATGCTGAGTATCAAACATCATTTGTCAGAATTCCAAACTCAGGCTATTAGATCAAATTTTTACATGCACCTTTTCACTTATTTAAACAGTTATGACAATGCTTTGATTAACACTGGCATACTAAGTGTGTCTGACCTTTGGTACATCTTATCCTCATGACAGCTTCAAAGCCAATCTTCCTAGTTAAATATCGTTTTAGTTCTTTCTGTAATTTCTCCACCAGCAGAGGATTGTGTTGATGATGGTAAGCTTGATAATAATAGACACTACCAGCAGAATACCTTGATATACATCCTAAAAAAAGTAAATTTATTTCATTTTTGGACTTAGAATAATATAATATAAAAAACAATGTTTTACAGTAAGAAAAAGAAACATGCACATTTTTTCAAGCATTAGGCTCTGAAGTGGAATACGTTTCGTTCCTAAAGAACAGATGTTTAAAAATGATGAACTGGAAATAGCATCAAGTGCATTATTGAAATTTATTGCTCCATCTTTTGATTGTAATATTTTAGTTTATACAGTTTAAAATCTGTAATTGTAAAAACAAAGTTCATTACTCTGTTTTACAGTAGCACATGAGAAAATAGTTGTATAGCTTTATTAATCAAGCAGGAAAGAAAGCAAACCAGTAGAACAGGGCTTCTCATGCATACATATAGTTTTATGCAACAGTTTCGATAAAGGATGACCATATTTTATTATAATCATCCCTACGCAATCTATATCTTTCAACAAAGCATTCCTAAATGGTGAGCAACAAGAATGTCTTACCTAATGAAGCCAAGTCAGAGTACTGCCCACTAAGAAGAAACAAGTCAACTGCAACCTGCTGTCCTGAGCAATCCAAGGCCAATTTTTTATAGAAGTCAGTAGATGGTGTCAGAGGAACATCCTGGTAAAAGGCAAAATATGCACTTGAAGGGGTGTTTCACTCATGTTCATGCCACCAAGAAAGCAACAAAGCACTGAAGCAGCTGTATCCTCCCAAAGGTTTAGTACAGCCTTTTTGTGCTAATTGCCTGCCACTTGTGTATGCACTGAAGATGCTTTCACCAGGAATGCTGGGTAAAGGGAAGTTGCAGCTGTGTGGAAGGTTGAAAAGTGATGCTTTGCTCACAGCTTACTGTAAGGACAGCATTGTTCAAATACTGATTTACACTGGCTATTGCCCAATATTAAAAAAAGGCTAGTAATGTTCAAACTAACGCAAGGATTTCATTACAAAATGGATTGAGTCTAGGTTTCCTGGTAGCCAATCAAAATTGAAAATGGCCACTTAGGCATTAGGTTCAATGGCCTGTTCAGTATAGCAAATGGAATTAAATCATCCATAACAGCATATACTTGTATTCATCCTGTAGAGATGTTCAAGAATTAGTTTGGTGTAGTGGTTAAGGTATCAAGCTAAAACCCAGGAGACTGTGAGAGTTCTAGTCCTGCCTGAGGCACAAAGCCAGTTGGATGATTTTGAGCCAACCACTCTCTCAGCCCTAGGAAGTCAGCAATGGCAAGCCACTTCTGGAAATCTTGCCAAGAAAACTACAGGGATTTGTCCAGACAGTCGCCAGAATAAATACTGACTTGAAGGGTACACGTCCACACCCAAAAAAAGTTCACCACCTGCCTAGAAATAAATGCTACAGTTGAACTGCTCTACTTTTAGGAAGCTTTCTAATATGCAGTCAGACTCTGCCTCCCTGTAACTTAAATCCGTAATTCTTGTAGTGATGCAGAACATGTTCTGCACATTATCTTTTCAGATATGTGAATAGTGGTATTATATCTTCCCTTAGTTTTCTTTCCTCAGGGCTAAATATGCCTAGTGCCTTCAAATGTATCTTCATACAACAGTTTCTGCTTTGCTGATCATTCTCATTCCCATGTTTTTATTTATTTATTTATTTATTTTTACATTTATATACCGCCCCATTCCGAAGACTCGGGGCGGTTTACAGCT
>JANHFL010001474.1:93692-119683 GCA_032468155.1 Oxyrhabdium leporinum
TGTATTCAGAAGGAGCCATAAACTCAATAGTGGCATTTTGTACTTCAGGTCTTTTATGAGGTTCTCCATAAACTCTTGTCACAGGATTATACATAAACTCTTCAGGAACTATTGGAGGAAAAACACACTTTATAAACCAGTGTAACTCTCAAGATTTACAGTATTTTATATAATATTTTTCAGCCTAGTAGTCTTTTAAAGAAATATTTATTCCCATAATATGTTCAATTACCTAACAGCAGCTAAAGATTGATGTCATAAATGTATCTTACTGGAATCAAACAGCTTATGTATATGTATACATGTGTACACTTAAGAACTTAACATGAAGTCAACTGATTATTGGATTTAAACTCATAAAAAAACTCACCATCATTCACTCTGTAGCACAAGTTGCATTTCCATCTCCTTTGATCAAGGAAGCTGACAAAAGGATTGATATACGTTCTACAGCTACGACATCTCACGATTGTACTAGAGGTTACAACAGGCAATTGCTGAAAAGAGGAATGTTTGTTTAAGAACATTTGTCATCAAGTATAATTTAATTCTTTCTTTTGACATAGGACTGAATAATGATAATGAAAATAAATATTGACAGCCTTGACAGGTATGCTTGCAATGGCAATTCTGATTTCAACCTAGTGTTTTTTTCAATGAGCTTCTAAATTAAGAGATGCTTTAAAGTCATGTACCAGTGGGAGACATGGCTTTGCAGTTTTCATATTTGCAGACAACACTGAAATATTCATCTGCTGATGAAAGAATCAGGTCTTATTTTGAAAGCAGGAACGAAAAACTGAATGTTTTTAAAATATGTTATAATATATTATCAATATTTGCTAAATTACTTAGACTTGGACACTTAACGTGTGTTAAGTGCAACACACTTAACAATATATGCTTATCCAGAAGATGAGAACAACCTGTATAAAATGTTGTATGTTGCATTCAAGCAGACAGTTATGTAAAAAAGAAATATATTATGAGGAGACAAAATAGATGGTTTAATTTGTAACAACTGATGTCCCATTTCCCACAAGGTTATTCCCTAGCCTAGTAACTCTTTATTATTTGCAAACACAACCATCACAGCAGATTAAAATCAGGGAAGAAAAGATAATAAAGGTGCTCCCAACTTTAAATATTATCTATTGAAATGCCTTAAAAGATAAACATAAAAAACTGAAAGCTTCAATATCGCTAATCAGTCAATCTTTAGTTGAATCTGTGTAAAGTTTCATCACTGTTGATGCACTGCATATTGATACGTACAGTTAAATAAAAGATATTTAAAATATCGTATGCTATTATAACTGGACTCTGAAAAGGCAACTTACACAAAATTCCATTTTTGGTAAAGTTATCTCATCTGAATTTCTTCTAATTTTCAATTCTTCCTCTTGGTTAAAGGACTTAATTTCTTTAAATAACTTGTAGTATACCCAAATCAATAAACTAAATTTCCTAAAATTTAGGAGAAGCATCCAAAAACAATCCTAGATTTTGGAACTTTTATTTGTAGAAACTGCTACAGCCAGAATTTACCAAATTTGGCCATCACAACAGATTACATAAATCAAAGAAAATTCATGGAATTAATCTCTGAGACAATTATGGATAATACATGCATGCAGAATACTATTATTATCTACAACAGTGTTTTCAAACTTGACAACTTTAAGATGTGTGGACTTCAACTCCCAGAATTCTGGGAATTTGCTGCAGCTGGGACATTTGGGGAGTTGAGCGCCGCATGTCTTATATTATGAAGTATATTGACTAGAGTAATTTGAATACAGGCTATGTATTTCTGAAAATCAACACCCTAGCATTTTCAAACATTAAATAACATACCGATAAATCTTTAAAAGGGTGAAGTAGAAGCCCCAAGGGAAGTTTGGCTTTATTCAGTAAGGCCTGAGTCTGAGGAATGTTAGTCAAAGTACACCGGAACAACCTATATGGAAAACCAAAGGATTAAAGAAGAACTAATTACATGTGTCAATCTTCCTGATCTCCACAATCAGTTATTACTTTTCTCTCTCTTAATTTTGAAGAAAATTAAGCAGCATTCAATTTAGGAAAAAGAAATCTATAACAAATGCAAAATTTTAAATAGTTTGTAGGATTGCATGAAAGTGCTACAGCAGTATTTTTTTCTTTCCTAGCATTTTTTGCAAGTGCAGGGTCTCTCTCTCTCTCTCTCTCTCTCTCTCTCTCTCTCTCTTTTTCTTTGATCAATCAAATGCCAACCAATTTGGTTGCAACAGGAATTGACTGACTAATTTGTCACCCGAACCTGACGTCATGGCATAAGTGTGTGACTGGTCCAAAGTCAGCTTTCATGCCTAAGGCACAACTAGAACTCACAGTCCCTTGGTTTGTAGCCTAATGCTTTAATTGCTAAACCAAACTGGTCTCCTGCTACAGTCATATATTAATAGCAATAGCAATAGCATTTAGAGTTATATACCACTTCACAGTGCTTTACAGCCGTCTCTAAGCAGTTTACAGAGTCAGCATATTGCCCCCAACAATATGGGTCCTCATTTTACCGACCTCAGAAGGATGGAAGGCTGAGTCAACCTTGAGCCTGGTGAGATTTGAACTGAAAAATTGCAGGCAGGCAGGCAGCTGACAGCAGAAGTAGCCTGCAGTACTGCACTCTAACCACTGCACCACCGCGGCTCTTAACTTGTAAAGTAAGTAGATATCCTGCCCAAATTACAAAGGAAACATTAGAAAGTAATATCACACTTTGAAAAATACACTTCAGGATCAATCTTTCATTTATAGTACACTATTTATTCACCACCAGAATCCAAAATCGCCTTTGCACACTGCTGATTTTTTATATCTACAGTACAGCCTTAGAACTAACAGGATATTTCTGAAGCTAGAGTACAAATCCATATATAATTTGAATATTCAAAAACAAACCCAAATCAAAAACAGAAACATATGAAACATAAAGTTGGGAATTGAGGAGGAAGAGATGGAGAAAATAGCAAAGTTGACCTCAAGTTTTCATTGCTTCGAGCAAAATATTTTCTCACTGACGAAAAATATGAATCCAATGCTTAGCTCTGATAAGCCTTCATAAATTGTTAACCAAGCATTAGATTATGTTCATAAAAACTTAATCTAAGGATTAATTGATGAATTGGATTTATACATATGATCATGTATATATTAAGCATACAAGTATGAATAATTTCTATAATATTTATGTTGATGGTCATAGTCACTTGGGTGGGTCATCCATAAATCTTTAGATAAAGGTACTTACAATTTTTGCGATTTGGGGGAGAATACAGTTTCTACAATATTTAGGGTGGGTTTTTTTGAAAGAACAGTTACTATCGAGCGTCAAAACAAGATTCCTTATATGATTTCAGAATCTACTTTACTGAATGCATTTAACCCTCAAATGTTACATTTCTCAAAACGTAAAGGTGCATAAGCAATGTACTGAAATATAGAAAAAGTGTAGATAATCTTTTTCACCCAATATTCATTTTACTTCCTATTATAACAAACCACTAAAACCCACAGCCCAATGAATAAGTTAATGAGCTTTATTTTGATTCAAGCAATTAATTGAGTTCCAAAGTTGTGATGGTAAATTGGGTATTCCCCTAATTGCAAGGCCATAATATAATGTATATATACATAATTATGTATCCAGATAAAGCACAAAGTTTTTGCCTCCTTATCAGCATTGTAGAAATTATCTTCTCAAACTCTTTGAGCTATGAAATTGTTGTGAAGCACTGCCTTGTGCAACTGACATACCAGCAGAACATAACATCACAGCTGAAAAATACTGCTGTATTGTAGACTTTAATCGCAATGTAGTGGGATAATACAGCACAGATAGTTCTTGACTTACGACTATAATGGAACCTGCCAATTCATGTCAAATCTTGTGATGGTTGTAAATTGGGTCACTCAATCAATCTGATTTTTTGTGATAGTTGTTAAGTGAATGTGGCAGCTGTAAAACGAATGCTGCAGTCATCAAGCAAACCCAAGTAGCTTCTGGTTTTGGGCAAAACTGTCATATAACATGATCCATAAAACCACAGTATGCTGCAAACAATTGTAAATGCAGCTGTGTTGCCAAGTGCAACCATGTGACCTGGGGGAGGGGGGGGGAGAAGAAACTGCCAAAACTTTGGAACAAGATCACAACTCCCTTTTTTCAGGTAGGTTGCAACTAAGTTGAAGACTACCTGAATAGAAATTTAAACCTCAATATCATAACCATTATATAAAACTTATCTATCTGAAAATTATTCAAACCACCCACATTTAATTAGTACACCCCATCACAACAGAGCCAAATAAGTCCATACATTTTGCTATCTTACCCATGAACATAAGAACTGATAACTGTTTCTTTACAATCTCTCCCTGCTCTCATATTTGAAAAAGATCATGCCAGCTTTTTAATTTTTATTTTAGCTTATAGGACCCAATCTTAAATTCAGCTGTTAAGTCTATCATTTTAATAACTGCAACCTTCTTACAGAAAGTATTCAGGTACCACCACTTGTTATATATAGAAAGAACCATGTGAGACTACATTTTTCCTTTACATAGGATTAGTTGGAATCATTGAAAACAAATTGGATTTTTATTCACCAGTGAGATTTTTTTTAATTAAGAGTTGTATTTTTATCAAGAGTTGTGGCAGACATCTAAGTAATGGTATAGGATATATAAATCTAATTAAAACCTAGCATTATGGGTATCGTCTTGTTGATGGATTAAAATTACTTTCTCAGTCTGTTTTCATATACCAGAAAAAATGTGGCATTTTAAAATACCCAGAAAGACACTAGGGAGAACCTTCAGAATAATAGATATTGAAGAGATTTATTCTTTTATAAGCAGTATCAATTAACCTTACTCAGGATTGCAGTTGAGCTTCTGAATATCTTGATGCAAATTGGGAATGGATGCTTGCAAGGGGTTTGCAGGAAGAATATTTCTGTCTTGAAGAAGGTTGATAGGTCTTAGTCCTTCAGGCTGAAGATTTAGTCCACCCATAGATTCAGCTAAGGTATTTGCTCCCAAGCCAGGCTGCACCCCAAAAAATAATAATCATCAAATTTAACCTTTATGAAAGACATTTAAATCCATACATAGACAACATGGAGGATGTTAGGGTTAATATTAGATGTAAATACATAATTCATAAAGCATTTATAGTAGTTTATTTACAGGTCGTCCTCAATTACAACCATTTGTTTAGTGACTATTCAAAGTTACAGTGGCACTGAAAAGTGTCTTTATGACCAGTTTTCACACTTAATGACTGTTGCAACATCCCCAGTCATGTGAACAAAATTGGGAAGATTGGCAACTGGCATGTGTTTATGACGGTTGTCATGTGATCAGTTGTAACCTTCCCAGCTGGCTTCCAACAAGCAAAGTCAATGGAGGAAGCCAAATTCACTTAATGACCAAGTGATTCACTTAACTGCAGTGATTTGCTCAATAACTATAGCAAAAAGATTGTAAAATCTTTTTACAATCTTTTTAACAACTATCTTGCTTAGCAACAAAAATGTTGGGCTCAGTTGTGGTCATAAGTTGAGGATTACCTGTATTTTATTATAAACTAGCTCACCATCCTATTAGTACTCAAAACTAATCAAGATATAAAAGTCCATATTTATTTTTTAATATATTTCAGTAATATTAGTTATTTGCATTTATATCATGTTTTCCTTGTGCAAGCATGCATGGGAAAACTTCATCATTTTATCTGAATAATAAAGTAGGCTGTGTAGAGTTCAAAATTATCCACTTATCTATAATTATCCATTGATAATTCCAGTCCAAGTCCAACATCTTAAATACTGAATTAAACTAGCACTAAATTAAAAATAATATTGAACTATGCAGTACTATTATGTAGACAACACCGATTATTAAAAAAACTGAAGGAAATAATGAAGGTGAAGTGCATTTTTTCAATTTCATAATGAATTATTAATAACTAAGGAGAGCATTGCAAGAAGGATGAGGTAATTTTGAAATCTCTATAAGAATCACATTAAGAGAGGAATCTAGCTGATTATACATGTATCTATAAAGCACAAACTTGAATGAGAGGGTGGAGCTCACTTGAGTGGGAAAATATAACACCTGATGCTTAACTCAAATTAGAGGCATGTCTCCCCTTCCACTATGTCTACAACAGCAGAAAATATTTAGCAATAGTCTTAATACTGCTGAGCTAGTGTTACTCATCAACTTAGTTGGTTTTAACATGTTTCTCCCTAGAATTGGAAAAAAAAGACAGAAAGGACAGAAATGTAACAGGGAAACTTTACATAGGAAAATTAAAAACAGTTCTTTTTCATATTAAAAAACCCTCTTTTTGTAAACCAGCCAGTTCTAATCTAGCTATAACTAGGAACTGATTAGTCAAGAGAATGAGAAATATCACGTAGGCAAACAACTCCAACCCCTTGTTGTAGATAGGAATCCAGATCAGAATATCCTTGATGACTGTTTAGCCTCTACTTGAGCACATTTAATGAAGAGGAGTCCACCAGTTCTGGATAATTGGTTTCAGAGTCGAACTATTGTCACTGTTAGGATTTTTTCCCCAAATATTCAATTTGAATTTACATTTTTGTAATTTTATACGTAACTTCCATAACATTATCTTATATGTGATAACAAGCATATCACAAATGTGCTCCTTCTAAAGGAATACAATTCCACCCAGAGCCAGGATCACATCAAATTCCTGGTCCTGTTTGTTTGGGTAGCATTTAGCATGTAGATTCTTGGTATCTTGCAAATCAATCAAGACTGACTTATAAGTATGGTGTGTGATATTTCATCAATATGTTTAGTCTTGATGAAAATGCACATCATGATACAAGTAGTGTTCAATTTATGACCACAATGGAGCCCAAAATTTCTGTTGCTAAGCTGGACAGTTGTTAAGTGAGTTTTGCCCTATATTACAACCTTTCTTGCCATAGTTGTTAAGTGAATCACTACAGTTGTTAAGTTAGTAACCTGGTTCTTACAAATGAGTTAGTTGTAAGCATCTGAATTTTGGTCACATGACCATGGGGATTCTGCAACAGTCGTAAGTGTAAAAAACGTTCATAAGTCACATTTTTCTTTACCACTGCAACTTTAAACAGTTATTAAATGAACTGTTCTAAGTTGAGAAGTACCTGTTTACACTTCTTCTTGGAGGAAACTGAGAATCTCCACAGAGTTTTCCTCCATACTATATCTAAATATTAGTGTGCACTTCCATTGAACCAAATGCCTATATGTTCAGAAATCTTACCCTTAGGCTGGTCAGGGTGGGATTAAATGGAGTTAGTGTAAAGCCAACCATGTTTTCATATAACAACCTAAATTTAGGGAAACTCCATGTTTATCATTTTTAATTTGCAGAACCATTTAATAAGAAATCTAGGACATTCTTCACCCCTAAATTATTCATCAGGAACCATTAATTTAAACCTTTTAATGTTCTGTTCATTATATATTATATATGTTTCAAAAGCAGACTTCCACTTACACAATTTAAATATATTTTCCCTCTTCTCTCTATCTATATAAGATAAATGGTAGACATATTGGCTACTGAGAAAAGAGTGATTGACTGCCAGTTCTACCCATTCCACTATTAAAAAGTCTTTCTAGATACAAGTCTATATATCCATCCAATGTCTTGTCTACTGACTTTGTCTAAGAAATGCAGCTTTACCAAGCAGGAGCTTCTATATTTCATTGGAGCACTGAAAACAAGATTTATAGCTGATTTCTATTTTTTTTAAAAATTGGACCTACCACCTCAAAAGGCATTTTATCAATATCAGGTCTAACATTTGAGCTCTTTAATTATGGAAGAACAACTTCTACAAGATCAACAAGCCTTTGTGGAACCTAGAAATAACGTATGAGTAAAAATGGAAAGAATTTACCGGAGGGAATTGCTGAGGTCCTGGATACTGCATTCTTGGTCCTCCAGGTGGAGAAGCATTTTGGTAGCCTGGGGGCAAGCTGGGATAAGCAGTCCCAACAAGTTTGTTCACTTTAGTATTTTGAGGAGCAGAATTATGTGGGGTTGCTGAAAGAGTAAATACACCGAATGGTAAATAATCTTAAGATTTTTTTGCCATTTTAGTGATATACAGTATTTAGTTATATAGCATTACTCTACAGACAAATAAATAAAAAGCGGTGTGTTTTTAAAAAATAATTTTAAAACTTAAAATACTTTCAAAAGTAATATCACTCAAACTAAAACCACAAACATAACTTCTAAATTTAGTTCCCCCTCTCCCACCCCTGGCAATAATAGCTCCCCTATTGTTAATTTAAATCATCACAGTCAATTGGCTGCCCGAATAAAGCTTCAGTTTAAGATCTGTTTCTGGTTTGGAGCTCCTAAGCATGCTCAGTCTTCAAACTAATAAATACACTTATGTCACCATATTCTCTTTTTGTTTTAATGAAACATTGTGCCTTTTGTAGTCACAACTGTCTTCCATCCAAGTTGCAATAAAGCCGCAATTATGGCTTCCAAGGCTAACAACAGCGTTTGAATGGGTTTAAGTTATGAATGGAATTCTCATGTTTAAGCAAAAATCTAGTTATTATACTGTAATATTTATTTATAGATCTGACATTTTGCACCAATCCAAAAGAACTCTGAACGGCTTACATTGCTCTCTTTCAGTTTTTTAAAAAAAGATTAAAAAGAAAAGTCAAAAGCAAAGCAAAACAATGAGCAACTGCAGCTGAAATTTCAAAATGTTTCACATCTGAGGAACATTAGGGCTGTTTAATATAGTTAAGCAAAAGAGCTACATATTCCTTATACTGTTTACTTCTATCAGAACATGCACTCACCAACATTAAACCAATATTGGTATACAAACAGCACTGGACAGTCTTATTTGTTTAGCTTACCTGTTCTCAAATACAATAGTTTGAAGACAGTCTACCTAGGCTACTCTCAGTGCCATCACTGGTGACTATCATATCAGTGTTAGCTAAAAGTAGTGTTCCAGTGAAGACTTGGTACAGTATTCATAACTTAAAAAAAAAATTCTATCACACAGAAACAGGAATAGATCATTGTAACAAAAACCAGATTACAGCAAGAAGCAATGGTTGAAAAAAAAATAATGATTTTATTCAATTAACTTTTCTTTTCATGTGATTAAGAACAGATACTTGAATAACATATAGATGGTCATTCCCAACGGTAATTGGGACTGGGAACTCCAAAGCTAAGTAAGACACAAGATCATGTGATTTTGCTGATTTATGACAGCAGTTCCAGCAGTCCCAAATGCCGTTGCTATGTGAATCCTGTGTGGTTGCAGCATTCCACGGTCACTTCGCCATTTGCGATCTCCTATTAACTTTCCCATTGACTTTGCTTGTCAGAAGCCGTCAGCGAAGGTTGCAAACAATGGTCATATGACCACGGGCCACTTTGATGTTGTAATTATGAGCCAGCTGCCAAGCAACCAAGCTGCAATCACATGACCATGATGTCTAATAAAACACATTACACTATCTGGATAACCACATCAAAAACTGCTAATGGAAAATTTCATGAAGAAATAGATGGAACTATCAGGGCCAAACACGATTTTCAGTTATTTCTCTTGGCAATATTCTCAATAACAGCTGATGCTTAACTTGGGATTTCAGATACAAGAGACTTTTTTTTGCCAGGACTTCAGCTGTGTTTTATGGTCAAAGTTCAATGTTTTTGAAATAATTCAGACAGTCTCAAATCTGCAGATGCGCTAGCATCATTTCTTTTGCGCATGTATTACTTTCTTTTGTACATTATTCTGGCAAGTGTTGGCACTGTTTTTAATCTAGGAAAGTTGGTAACATGTTTCCCAAGTTTTATAAGAATTCTACGTTGCATCACAGAGTGCTCAAGCATGTAGTTCCACCAGCAGGCAGAAAAATGGTGGTTAGAAATAGACAATATAAATTTTAACCACGCATTAAAAAGAGACTTTCTAGGTAACTTGGACTTGGGGTGACTACTGCATACATTTAGGAAGAGTGCAGCAAACTGGATCTGATATTCACAAAGCAGAAAGAAAGCTGAACAACTACGTCCTGTGATACAAGCTTGAACCTGGAGCCAGAAAGTGGAAAGTAAATAAAAACAGCAGGTAATACAACTGCAAAATCACATGAATCCAATGGCATTTCATCAACACCATGGAACTTTGGACCTTTTTGGACCTGATGTTTTGAACCCTGAAACTGAGGAAAAATGTATATAAAACCATATAGTATGAATGCTTTATAGTCTCAAACCTAAAATAAACGAGACTGGTTTGTGCTACGTATTTGTTCCAAATAACAGACCTTCAAACATGGATAAATGTCTTGTTACAGAAGGTCAGCAAGGAGACAGTTTGCCGCCACTTTATATAAATACAAACGGATCGCAAAAGTTGTTATAAAAGGCATGTCATGCTGTCCAAGATTGTTGGAAGAACCACTGTAATTCACAGAGGACACGACTTGCTTTCACTTTTTCCAGATTAGTTCTTCAGCCCCTCAATGCCCAAAGCTTGAGCATATCAGAATCAGGTGCTGAAAGTATCACCTGAACATGCTGCAGATTTCCTAACTCTTGACTATGAATCCAGCCATTTGTTAGAAAAAAAATATTAAGCACCAAAGATGGAGAATTTAAGTACGCTTTATTGCCCTGAAACACAATATTAAACAGCCAGCCTGTGAACCAGTGGATCATTCTTGCAACCAATGACCGGGAGGGTTGTGGTAGCGGATGAATTAGATAAAGATCATAAAATGGGGCAAAACTCAATAAACGTCTCATTTAGTAACAGAAACTTGGAGCTCAATTGTGGACGTAAGATGAAGAGCACCTGTAATGTCTTTCATTGAGTTCATGTCTGATCATGAAGCTGCTTTTCAGGAGATAATTCAGAAATAGCATGCTTCTAAGATCCAATTAAAATTAAACACTTTTTTTTCAAGCCAACCGTTCCTAAGTGGCTTTCTCCAGTATCAAATGTTAAATGGCCATTTCTCCTGTTCTGTAATTAAGGCAAAACTGATTTTGATAGACACTGAACGTATAGTGAAATGTTATATAGCTGTAATTTGCTCCTGTACTCAAACATATGTAATATGAAATGTACTGAATCCAAAATGAATTACTAACAACTTTTTATATTCTGCATGGATTTACTTTTGTTTATTTTTGTTTAGTCGTGTTCAGGACAACATTTTAAGTTTAATGAACATTCAGATTAAATAGTACACGTAGTCCTTGACTTACGACAGTTCATTTAGTGACCGTTCAAAGTTACAATGACACTGAAAAAAGTGACTTATGACTGTTTTTCAGTTACAACACAATTACATGTGATCACCTTTTGCAACCTTCTGACAAGCAAAGTCAATGGGCAAGCCAGATTCACTTAACTGAGGCAAGCAAGGTCGAAAAATGGAGCAAAGCTCACTTAACAAATAAATGTCTCACTTAACAACAGAAATTTTGAGCTCAATTGTGGTCATAAGCTAAGGGCTACCTGTATACCCTCCTCTCCAAGGTCATTAAACCAAAAGTGATCCATTCAATATATATATATTTGTTGCTGTTTATAAGAATCTAGAACAGTGATGGTGAAAAACATGTAAGTACTGTATTTGACTTCAGAGATCACCAAGGTAGAAACCCCACAATTATGAGCTTGTTTCTTAAAATAATTCATTTTTAGTATAAATTAAAGAAAGCTAGATAGAAAAATATTTGTAAATTTTAGAACTCAAGAACACCTTCCAAAAATGCATTGTTAACTGAACTGGAGCTGGTCTGGTTTCCAATATCACAAGTATTTATCTGCTTCTTTGGTTCTAAGAGTATTTTTGTTCTAAAGTAATATTACCCTGAAAAATTTGGTCTTCATTATTGTTTCATATTTACTTTTCAAAAATGAAATATAAAACGGCATCTCTGATTACTAATACCTATTCACATACCGTAGAAAAACTATTCAGATTATATCAACAAGAGCTCTTTTAATAAAAAATGAAGATTTCAGAACTTTTCTAACTAATGGGTAAATCACAATTTAAACAATCTGCCCCCATTAGTGATTTAAATCTAATATACCAAGCATTACACATACCTAACAATTATTGTAAGGTATAATTTCTATAGATCCGGAACATATGTTGGTTTTCATTAAGATATAACCAGCATGACAAAAGTTAAATCAAGTGATTTTAGACCAAATCATTCTGCAAGGTATTTCATTTTATACTACACCCCAAATGCTTATTACAAAAACCCAACTAAGGATGAGTCATGCAGGAGCAACTTCTTTAATTTAAGGAAAATAGACATTTTTTATTAATAGTCAACCACAAAGAAAAATGTCTTAGGTACAACGTTTCTAATGGATAAATTTCAAAACGGATTGGCTTTGTTGATAGTAACCTAGCATTTTCATTGTTAACTAATTATAATTGCAACTTTATCTTGAGGTTACATCCTGTTTTATTTCATATCTGGATTAAAACCAGACTTTATAGTGCTGCTGAGTAAAGTATTAGAATATTGCTAATGTCTGTTAAATTACTGCAGGTGTCCATATCACTTTTAAGACACAAAGTTATACATAATTTATAAGTATATGTTCAATTTTCAATTCCAGAAAGTACATTTCTTCTATACCAAAATAGCTCATATTTGTGTTGTGTGGCTGTTTTGAAACAGTATATGGACAGGCACAATAGAAACAATTAATTCCCCATTTAATTTACTTTTGAGCAATGGAAGTGGAAGAAATACTATCTTACCCAGGAAACCACCTCCTTCTATTGCATCATAATTGTTCTGGACTGGTAGTCCCTCATTAGCAGGGCCTGTAGTATCACCTATTAACAAAATAATCTGTTAGAAATACGTAACACTGATCACAGCTGATATCATAATGTAGATTGTAAATCATGATTTATGGCTTAGCATTATATGTAAATAGGGCCATCTTGACCTTTTCAATATACTATGGTTAAAATAAATCATGGCTCAGTAGAATGTATGAACCCAATCCTTGCTTATGAAGTTAAAAAAACTTGGTCCATAATAATGCTATGTTATGTTATGCTATGCTATGCTATTTATTTCTTTTCAGCTGTTAATAGTCTTCCTTTTCTCCTAAATAAAGTATCAACACTGGAATGCACATATAATCATATTCAATTACTCTTACATAATTCAGCTTCTATATTCATGTTTTTTGCTCCTAACTGGCTGAAAGCAACTTCCTCTAATAGCCGTATTAATGCTTACCTTCTTGCGTACTTGCTGAGTTCTGTACGGCCTGGGATGCAGTGCTTGCTGAGGGAGGAGCTAATGGGGGAGCAGGAGGATGTGTATAAGCCGGATTTCCAACTGCAGAAGGTCCTAAAGGAGGTTGAACTGGCAAATAAATTAACTGATTAGCTGGCAGTGGAACAGTATCTACAAGAACCAGGAGAACTTAAACCTAACAGAGTTTCTCAATGAATTAATTTTGATACAGAATCGGTTCATTTCTTGGTTAGCACAACAGCAATAGCACTTACTTATATACCGCTTCACAATGCTTTACAGGTCTCTCTAAGCAGTTTACACAGTCAGCCTATTGCCCCCAACAATCTGGGTTCTCATTTTACCCACCTCGGAAGGATAGAAGGCTGATTCAACCTTGAGCCTGGTGAGATTCGAACTGCCAAATTGCAGGCAGCCAGCAGTCAGCAGAAGTAACCTGCAGTACTACATTTTAACCACTGCACCACAGGGGTGGGCATTATGGCCCCTTTACGACCTATGGACTTCAACTTCCAGAATTCCTGAGCCGGTCAGTGAAAGTCCGCAGATCGTAAAGGGGCCACAGCTGCCCACCCCTGCCTTACAGTTTAGTGTATAAACCCTGCCTTACAGTTTAGGTATAAATCAAATCATTACTGCAGATTTGAAAAAAAACCCTACAGTAATTAATTTTTAATGTTATACATAAACAAAGATCTTAGCCAATGCAATTATCCCATGAGAAGTTGCTGATGAAGACCAAACATATTACTACAGAATCATACAGTGTGTTTTTACAGCTAGAGATGGATTATTAGGTTTCCAGTTCCCTTAAATACTACAATATAGCGAGTCACATACAGTTGTTCTATGCAAATATATGTTCCATATAGGTGTATCATATCGTTTTATAGACAGAGACAAGAAGTAGAGAACATTCAACAAGAACTGAGTTCAGCAACACAGGCCAGTATATCCATTCTACAGCAGGGATAGAATGTTCTCTACATCTACTCTTTTTCTCATCATATCAGCACTACTTATCTGTGGCAAGACAGAATCAATACAGGTAGTCCTTGACTTACAACAGTTCATTTACTGACTGTTCAAAGTTACAATGGCACTTAAAAGTGTGACTTATGACCGTTTTTCAGAGTTACGACCTTTGCAGCTTCCCCGTGATCATGTGATCAAAATTCAGACATTTGGCAACCAGTTCATATTTATGACCTTGGCTATGTCCCAAGGTCATGGGATCACCTTTTGTGACCTTCTGACAAGCAAAGTCAATGGGGAAACCAGATTCACTGAACAACCAGCTAACTAACTTATCAGCTGCAGTGATTCACTTAACAACTGTGGCAAGAAGGGTTGTAAAATGGAGTAAAACTCACTTCAGAAATGTCTCACTTAACAGAAATTTAGGGCTCAGTTGTGGTCATAAGTCAAGGACTAACTGTACTTGCAAGTTCATATTGTAGCCCGTCTATATATTATATTCTACTATGCCACACAGTTCTACTATAAACGTCTTAGCCCCCAGAGCTATCAGAGAGCTGAAAATAAACAACAAATCTGCTGCCAGCTAATGACTCACATTAAACAAGAAAATTTATTATTGCTAATGAAATAGAACATTGCTAATTAGGATTTGAAATCTTATTTGTTTACCCTACAGGACTGAGGAGTCTGCAACCCTCCAGATATATTCTTTATCTTTAGCTAGGCTGGTTTGATGCTGCTGAATACTGTAACCGAATTACAACTTGCAGTACTGTCAGCCAGCATAGCATTTGAAAGAGACTAAACTGGTTTTCCAACTCTGACATGAAAAGGGGAATCCCTCTGACACAAATTTGTGGAATCTTAGAAGTTGTAGAGGAGGAGGAGACTGAGGGAATCCCGTTATTTTAGTACAAGCCCACTTATACCATCCTCGTTTTTACATTTGTAAGCATATCATGAATACCTGGGATGAAAAATACCTAGGATTTTTCCCTACATGATAATAGTCTGAGAACTGCTTCCTTTTTCTTACCTTGCCTTGTATAGGTGTTTTGAACTGGAGGACCTCCAGCAGAAGAAATATAATGATAGTTTGTGGGCAAATTTGTATTCCCTGATGGCAACAATGGTGAAGTTACTGTGTGAACAAAATGATTTGGTTGAGATACTAGATTAGGTTGAGTCAAAGGATTCTGCACATATTGCCAGTTTGAATTAGCTGAGAGATTATTTCCAGAATAAAAACTACCATCAGAATTTGATATAGCAGTTGAGTTCTGCAACGAAGAAGGCATTTGGGCAACAGGACTTGGCTGTGACGGTGTCAGAGAAGATCCCATTGGGGTTCTATTAATAGTCTGACCAGAAGATATATTCCAAGATGTACCATGGCTATATTGTCCAGAGGTGGCATGCAGAGGATTCTTTGTTGCAATTTGCTGAGTATACATATTTGGGGTCAAAGAGTTATGTCCCTGTCCATCTGATAAGTGTGATGAATTCATCAATGAGCCTGGCACAGGACCTAGAGGAAGACATTTTCAATTAATAAATGAGAAACATTTTTGTTGAGAAACCTTAGGTATTTCAATAATTGAAATAAAGGAAATAAGGGCAACCACTAATTTTATTTGGTTTTACAAACTGCTAAATTACTCAGAAATTCCACAGCTTTATTACTCTCTGTAATTCCATAATAAAAGATCAAGATACTTAAGATGTGTAAGTGAATCCCTACAACTCCACATGTGTACAAACCCTCTCTTTAGCAATGGCTTAAAACAAGGGAAATGCTGGAGAAGACATAAAAACATTCCAAATGAAGTATAGCTACCCATGAGCACCATCAACCTCAGCATTACAGTAAATTATATAACTTTAAAAAGCAGAATAACCATTACCTGAAAATAGAAAACAATTACGTATCTGCACCTAGTAGGGAAAGCTGGAGGCATGATGGTATTACAAGACCTCAGGGAAGGGACTGACAGAAAGAAATACATCAGCTACCCTCTTTGCTGTGCCCAACTAGGTATATTTTTCCACAGCATGTTCTGTTATTTCGTTATACCCATAGGGATTCTATATTTTATCAAAATAATAATTAAAAAGTGGTTGTTTAACCCTTTGTCACTAAAAAGGAACAAAAAGTAATCTTTTCCTCCAAAAGATAATTCTGGAAAATAAATATGTGGAAGGTGAGACTAACAGGATGGGAATGTTTTCCCACATAAGGAAAAAAAGCCCTCCCACATCGTTCCTTATTGGTCACACGTTATACAAACTCAACCAGGATCAAGTCCGTTTATTTCAATCATATGTATTTTCAATAATATTCTATACTTGAACATAAACATTTAAAAGACTATCTTTAGCTTGATCTCTTTTTCTGTCTTAATACTTTTATACTTTTCAATCTGATTTTAAATCCAAGTCATTTCAAAAGCTGCTCTGGATCCCCAAATTAAGTCTGATTAAAAACTATTCAATTAATCAAATCATGTGCATGTCTTCAATGCTATAGAATTGGCCAAGCAATTTATATAGCAAGCTATATAAAGTACATGGAGTTCAGCTTATGCTTTGCTCCTTTAAAGTTTATCTCTCTTCCGCTGTATGAAAAAGCACATATTATTTCTTCAAATTTTCTGCTGTTTGAAACAAGAGTCTCAAACTGATGGCTCCCCACCTCACATCCAGGCACAAGAAGTAAGGCCAACATCTTGTATGGCAGCTTCAAGTAGGCCACGCGCACAGGCAGTTGCACTTTTAGCCTCAGAGTGAGGCATCGTTAACCACATCAAACAGTAGTAGTAGTGGCCATGGAAACAGGTTCTGTCCCTGCCTACAATTTACATCAATCTAAGGCTAGGGGTGCAGCTGTGTCTTGGTTTACTCCCTATGGATGCAGATGCTTCTCACCCCATTGTTGGGGTGAGCAAACAGTGTTGGGTTGTCGCAGCAAACAGTGGGCCGAGCAGGCTCTAGCAGTGTTGGACTTGTGCTCTCATTCTCTCAAGTTGCCTCAGGGAAAGACCTTGCAGAGGGAGGCAGTGGTGGGATCTGTAAACCAACTGCAGGGCATCAGCTGAGTCCAGCTCTAGTAGAACAGAGGGATCCCGTCTCCTCCACCTAGGCATTCAGTGCTTTTCCACTGAACACTGCAACTTGTCCTGCCCACATATTCTCCATGCAAGAGCCACTCACTACACATCTAGCTCCAATATCAGTAACAACTGCCACTGTCATAGCAAACATGGTAGCCAAAATGAAATGATGAATAAGGATAGATAAAAATTGATGAAATTTAAATTAAAAAGTCAAGTTTAAAATGAGATTGTACAAGTTTTCTTAAAAATGTACACAAACACAAAATGAAGAATATAGCTTCTTATAATATATTATTCTTTCTAATATACAGTAGAAGCAAGACATGTTAACAGGCTTGTTAACTAGACTTCTCAATAAAAGTGCAATGACTAAGAAGGTTAATAGCGAATATGAGATGAATTTGTACAATAAAGAATCTATGCAAAGAATGGAGGAATGAATATAAAATGAAGCAAAAAGAGAACAGAGCACACTATTGTAGTTTCAAGGATTTGAGGACTAAATTCCTTATCCAAAGGTATATTTGGTAAAAATTAATAACATCAATGGATAATTAATCCTACCATGATCAAAATTTGGATGTTTGGCAACTGACTCATAGTTATGATGCTTACAGTGTCCCAGGGTCATCTGATCCCCCTTTGTTATCTTCTGACAAGCAAAACCAATGGGGAAGTCAGATTCACTTAACAGCTGTGTTACTACCTTAACAACTCCAGTGATTCATTTAACAACTGTGGCAAGAAAACCCATAAAATGAGGCAAAACTCACTTAACAAATGTGTCACTTAGCAACATAATTTTTTAACTCAATTGTGGTCCTAGGTTGATGACCGTGACGTAATTTTATTAAGTACTACTATTTACTAGTGAATAAGCTGATTTAAAGTAATTAAATACAATCTTCCTGACTATGGATTTATATCACAAGGTAATCAAACTCATCTGACCAAAAGCCATTAGAATTAAATCAGCCAAAATAAGAACCTATAGAATACGTACAGTATGGACAGGTTTAAATTTAGTAGGACCTTTAAGAAAAATAATAACTGCTAGAAATAGATTTAAAACACAAAGAGGCATATCTAACTGAAATTGCCTTGAAATCACAAAGTAGGGGGCACCTTAGCAAAATTTCTAGTTTTTCAGAACTGTGGCAAATCACAATGAGAAATGCCTTTTGTGGAGGAATGGATACTAGTCACACTGTGACAATTCAAACATTAGATTCTAAAATGTGCTATGCCCGTGTAACTAAATACAGCATCAAATTATATAACAAGTCTAGAGAACATCTCCTTTGGCGGAAGTGTAAAAGCTTAAATGTTCCCATCATTCCATACAATAATTCCCATAGAATTTTCAGGATGAAAACCCCTTCTCTACATAGAAAATAGCTAATAATTGCAAGGCGGTGTGAATATAAATTTTCCTATTAGGTACTTCAGAAACAAATTGGAATTCCAATATGTTTCTTTGTAACAGTTTAGTTTTCCAAAGCAATATTCAGCATCAATGCAAATAAAATTATCACTTAAATTTTTCTCTGCTCAGAAAATCAGAGATTGGAATTTCTGCTACATACAATGCCTAATTCCATTTCTTCTTTCTTTTTACATAGGATATCAGGTCTTGTTTTCAGTTTTATGGAGTTACAGAAATGTGATTCCTTTAAATATTAGTGAAATCCCGTCTTCAAACAGACAATGAGTACTGCCACTACTGGGTTGGAAAAGCAGAAAGGTAATGAAATAACAGGCTTGAAACATTGGTGGAGAATGATAGTTTACTATTTTGTCTAGCATAAAACAAACATGTTTCCTGTTTAGACTTGCCCCGATTGTAAAAACAAATGGAATCTATAATTCCTTAATTCAGAATTATAAATTTTTAATGAGAGCATTCTTATATCAATTGATCACCTAGTATCACACACACACACACACACACAAACACACACACACACACTCTGTTCTATTTAAAACTGCAGTTTACTCAGAATTGCTGCCTTTATTGCCACAGAAGCTGCACAAGATTTTGGGTAACCACAAACCACATTCAGAATTCTATGCAAGAGTCTCAAATGAGTCTTGGGATATTTTATAAGCTAAAATACATATAATTAATTAAAATACAAATTAAAGAATTACTTCTTAAAAAACTATTTTAATTGACAACACCTAGAACACTTTAGAGCACAAATTACAAGATCTTCCAATGTTTTAAATCATCATAAATCCAGAGGCAAACTAAAATATAAGACCTATACAAGTTTAAAATTGTTTCAACTAAGGAAAGATAATACACTATACAGGTAATCCTTGACTTGCAACCATTTGTTTAGTCACCTCGAAGTTACAACAGCACTGAAAAAAGTGACTTACAAACATTTTTCATACTTACAACCATTGCAGCATCCCTGTGGTCACACACTGAGACACTTATTTATGATGATTGCACTGTCTCAGGGTCATGTGATCACCTTTTGATAAGCTAAGTCAATGGGGAAGCCAGATTCACTTAACTGTGTTACTAACTTAACAGCAGTGATTCACTCAACAAGAAACAAAGGTTGTAAAATGCGGGAAAACTCACTTAACTGTCTTGCCTTAGCAAGAGAAAATTTTGGCTCAATTGTGGTTGTAAGTTGAGGACTACCTGTAGCATCTGGGGCTTTTTCATTGAGAGAAAGAGATAACATGATAAGATAAAATTATGCATGATATGGAAAATACGGATGGAAACAAGTTTTTTTCTTTCAACATCAGGACTCAGAATTACTTATCAAAACTAAATATTTTGAGAATTCAGGACTGATAAAACAAAGTATATTTTACATAATGCATAGTTAAAATGGGATTCACTGCTTCCTTTAGCCAAATGTATAGCTAATGGTTTTGGTAACAGGTAGTACATCTAAACATCAGCTAGAATTGTAAATCATGGACTATCTATACCATGATTTGCATCAAGACCAAACATATTGATTAAAAATCATACACCATGTCTATATGTCCATCTTGATTGATCTGCAAGATAGCAAAAATATACAGGCCAAATGCTACTCTTTCTAAATCAGTTTGCAATACACTAAACAATACCATTGGCTTGTATTCTTTCTACATTTCCATTTGTTGCCCACCAGCTCCAGCACACAATCCTGTTGTAATAAATAATCATCTCATTCCCAGCTAACTTTGTGTCACTATCACTTTATAATTCAGGATGCCCATATTGATTTAGAATTCTACACTTCATGTGTAATAGGAAACGCTCACATAATGTAAGCTATGATCATTAACTCTAAATTGGTGTAGTAAAGGGGAAAGGACAAAGTTCCGTATTGCAGAACCATAACTTATGGAACCAGAGTTTCAATCTTTTAAGAAATAAAATTTGTACAACTCCTGTAAGTACTAATACAACCTGATTCTCTTCCTAGAGCCAGAACCTTAAAAAAATAGAATACTAATTACTGTCAACATCCAACTATGAAACTATACAGTGAAACGCTGCTAAATATTGGCTATTGCTCTTATTTTTACCAGAAGCACACACAGGTCTGCGCACAAATGAGGCAGAGTTTACAGAGTTCCTCAACCAGTCTCATTTGACAGTTTTGAGGTCTAAGAGAGGAGAAATTGAGCAACTAGTCAGCTGACAGATTTTCTGATTATACCAGCATAATGAACTCAAAACCAGGAGGATTTGAATTATGCACTGCATTCTTTACACCCACAGATCCCAGAAAGCAAGCAGCATCCATTCTGTATGCTATTCTCTTCCCAACAGTGCTTTCTTTTTTCCCCCCACGAAGAATGCTCAGCTGGGAAGCCGTTTCAAAAGGGTAACTGATCAATTAATCGTATAGAACACAAACATTTGGGGACTTTGGCAGCATTGCAAACCATTCCGTTTTCGAAAGACATATACCTTCTCACACACAGCATCAATAGGTTGCAAGCCACAAAAGCGGGGCCCCAATAATTTGTTAGCTCATCGGGTACTGCCATACACATACACACAGCTACCCAGATTAACCTATTTCTCCCTCTGGGAGCCGCTTCTCGTGTCTTCGTGTTAAATTCTGGGGAATATTCTCAAGCGGCAGGCGTTTCATCGTTACGCGTATCGCCAGGGATTGATACAGGGAGCGTCCATCGCTGCCTCGTCCCCAAGAACGGTAAGAAAATGTTCCATTGCTGCTGCTGCTGCTGCTCCGAGTGCGGATGCCACTGCTACAACTAGCCCTTTCTCCCAGGACCCCCCTGTTACGCTCAGCGCCTTCCAAGCACGGGTGCAATCGCGAAGGGAAGCCAAGGCCTCGGGATTGGAAACGAGGGGAGCCCGCCTAGCAAAAAGCCCGTCTTCTCTCTGCTCTAAGGGCCGTTCAGCTCCGCGAGGGGCGACCACCGCAGGGGGTCGGCATACCGCCGCCACGTACAGGGATCCTCCACGCTCCAGGCCGCCCTGCCCTTCCGCGGCGTGATACATGACTGTCCTGCCGAGAGGGAGCCAGAGTCACCCAAGATTCAAGCCCCCTTTAGAGGAGCCAGTGGCTCCCTCCCTAACATGACCCGGGGTGCGGCCGGCTTCACTCACCGTTGCTGTACGGCTGCTGCGGTGGCGGTGGCTGGCCGGGTCTAGTAAGGCTATTATACGCGGGCCTTCCCGGCTGGGCCATAGCGGCAAGCAAGAGGATCGCTTCGCGGGCGTCTCTGAGTCTTGCTCCGGCGCCGAGCCCAGGAGGGGAGGCCCTGCTCTTCACACCGGAAGAAAGTAAACGAGGCCGCGCAGGCGCACTCGGTACACGTGGCACTTCCGGAACGGAGGAGCCCTCAGACGTAGGCGGGGCTTAGGGTTGAAAAACGGTGGCCTTGGAGGCGCGGTAGAGATTTAAAGGGACAGCGCTCTGAGGACGTCACCGCGGTCGGGTTTTGCTTTAAAAGCGTTGAATTGACAGGCGGGATTCAGTGACATCTAGGCTCACCCTGCTCAGAGTCCAATTTTAAAGAAAAAAACCCGATCCATAGCCGCTCGGAACCATTAACGGATAAATCAATGTCTTCTAGGATGAGGAGAATGAATTTTCTTCAATCCTGGGAAATCAGCTCACCCAGAGTTTGAGATTTAGTATGGTGTAAAGTCGGATCAAATGCATAGTGTTATGATACATGTAACAGGTATGCATGTATGTAACATGTAGCAAACACGGACAGTTTATCAGTTGCAAATTTATAAAAGGAAAAGCTTTCATCTAGGACAATTTTCTAAGGTAAAATCACACTGGCTCCTGATAGTTTCCTAAGCATGTCTGTCTAAGGGATTTGTCTTTTGTCTTTTTTCTTTGGCAACACTACAGAAGAGTTTACCACACTGCATCAGCTGGCGTGATTTTTCAGCCTTCCAATGTAGCTTATGCTGCAGCCGTGACATTTCTTAGACTTCTGCCACCTAAGCAGTGCTGATGTGGCTTAGTTTTTTGACATCAGCAGTGGCATCTGCAGAATCTTGCACTATGTTGCAATACAAGTTCCACCTCTTATGTATATACAGAAGGGGAGGGCTTGTTTCACAATAGAAAATTGCTTTCAACTTTCTTCCCTTCTCTTGCTCCCATGGAACCCACTACATTTCAGGCAGGTTTGGCTAGGTGACAACTTCTATAACATGCATTTAAAAAGATAAAAGAAGTGTATTTTTAAAATTCCGCAAAAGTTTGGTATTTTTAATCCAAACAAGATTTTTTTTTAAAAAAAAAAAGACAGCTTAACAGTTCAACTGAGGAAAAAATTAATAGGGAAGATTACGAAGGGAAAAATCAAAGCAGTCTTCTCAGCTCTGTGTACTTTGCAAAAATTCATCTTTTAGATGATTTGCTGAGCTGATTTCGCATAAATACTGTGTTCCAGAGCTCTGTTGTATTAAAATGCACCCAGATAATAGGATGCTTTAGCAGAAAAAAAAAACCCTTATAATGATCTTCACATTCTGGCCACAATCCAGAGTTAGATTATCTTAAACTTATTGAAGTCAATTGGTTAAGATTTAAAAGGAATAGTATGTCAAATAAGTATTCTAAATAAAGCAGATAATGTTTTTAATGATAAACAAGTCTGGATTGCACTGGGATAGAAATATACTGATAAGTGAATACACAGATGGAATATCTTGGGCCAAACAAACGATGATATCTATGAGATTTGTATTTTGGCTAGAGGAGTGAGATATGTCACTACTACTACAGCACAATGTCCATTGTATCTAAATTTGCTTATCCTGAGAACAGGGTGGGGAACAGACAACTAAAAAATATGCATGACTTTACCATCCCTGGAAACACCATAAGATTCCCACCAATCATGTGCCAGTACATGAAAAGTCCCATTCAAGACACTAATGGCTGTTGTTTTTGACAGAGCACTGAGATGAAAGAAACCAAATTTTTAATTTCAGCAGGGAAAAAAAGTGTCAGTAAAGCCCCATTTGCTTTTTGGGTTCTGGGAGAAGAAGCCATTCTTGATAGAGACAAGATCTTCACCACAATATCATTTCATGGGTCTAGGAGGCAAAACATGCTTTCTCTTTCACCACACTTACCCTGTTATGGCCCGGTTTCTATGGCTGTCTTAAAGGTTGGCAGGTTGGGATCATCTGAATTTGAAGGGGACATTGCTCAACCTGCCCTGTGGAACAATGTTTCCCTCAAATTCAGATGATCCCAACCTGCCAACTTTAAAACCTGGCCATAGTGTTACATAAGCCTCTTTTAGTTGTGTGCTATTGGAATTATTTTCCCCCAGCACTGTGTCCTATTAACTTTTAAACGGTTATTTTTTAAGCCATCTAAAAGCCATCCAGACTTGCTTAGCACGCAGATCATCATGAAAATGGAAGAAATGGGTAAAAAAAATCAAATCTATACTTCAAATAGTACAGAAGTGTTTCTTATTGATTCTACCATAGTCAACCAATCTTTCTGAAGCAATCTATACTAACTAATGTGACAATTCAGACCATGTTGCTTGTCAAGCCAGACTTACTGCCAAGCCAAATCCTTAGCCTCATCATCTTCTCTCTCCCAGTTCTCTGCCTCCCTGCTTTGCCTACTGGCAACAATACCCATTCTACAGCCTCCTTTTACGGGCCAGATAAACTGAATGAACAGGAAGGGAGAATCATTGTTCTTGGGCTCATCAAGTAGCAGCCCTTTCACTTGCCCTCACATCTTCATTTCTAAAACGTGGACTAATTGTGGTGGAAGAAAGAATTTCAGATTATCTAGCGCTTCCTAAAAGCACAAAGCTTGTAGCAATAGGCATAGAGATGTCCATCTGCAGTTGGCAGATTTAACAACCTGACAGAGAGCATCTGTCAATGTTGCTACTTAACACTATTGATGGCTCTCCTATTGATTCACATATAGAGAGTGTTGAATGGATTCTATCCCTTTGGAAGATGCATGATGCAAGGTGAGAGGTATATAACTGCCTATCAGCCTAGTTATTGTCTTTATTGTATTACTGTATGGTGTGGAATAATGAGTCAGCTTGGTATAGTGATCAAGGCATCAGGCTAGAAAGGAGGAAGCAGTGAGATCTAGTCTCACCTTAGGCACAACACCAGCTGGGTATCTTCATGCCAGTCACTCTGCCCTAGGAAGGAGGCAATGGTAAACCACTTCCCCTAAAATAAACCTTGCTAAAAAAACAACAATAACCTATAGGAACTACTTAGTCAAATACTGACTCAAAGGCCAAAAAAAGGCATGCTGCATTACATCATAGCCTATGCTTTGTTGTGGTGACATGAATGTGGCCACAATGTTGTGTGTGTGTGTGTTGTTGACCTTTTCTATTCTTTTGAGTCCAATGGGAAATACTTCAATTTTCAATGAAAATTCAGTTCCACTAGAGGTGTCTTCAGTTATAGGATGATTCTTTAGTCTCTCAGCCAGCAGAATTCAAGCTCAGAATTTTATCTTACAATTTCAATCCTACAAGACAGTAAGCTCTACTAAATTTAACAGATACTTTTGAATATGTACATTTATATCGCTATATAACATAAACAACTATGGCAACCTAAAAGTAAGAAATACATCCAAGAACTCTAGATCTTGATGAGTCTGGTGCTTAAAAGTTAATTAGAATCAAGGCATTGGATTATATATTGTATTAATCCATGATCTCTTAATTCATTCTTTCTCTACACACAACACACACACAGAGAGAGAGAGAGAGAGAGATGCAAACTACACCATTCTAAAAAAGACCAAATGGAGCAAAGTTTGAATGCAATGCGTTAGTCACAGGTCAACATTTCAGCATACTAATTAAAGTGACTGAAGAGGTATATTTCCCTTTTCAACAAATTTACCATGGAAAGAAATAATAAGAGAAAAAGAATTATAATCTTGCAAATGAAAGATAATTTATTATTATTATTATTTTAAATTTATATACCGCCCCTATTCCGCAGACTCGGGGCGGTTCACAGCAAGTATAAA
>JANHFL010001474.1:119783-131450 GCA_032468155.1 Oxyrhabdium leporinum
CCCACCGGCCGCGTTCCTTCTTTTTCACATTAGCCGAATTTTCCCACGTTGATTCCATAACTCTCCCCGCCACCGTTACTTTATTTTGAGCTATACAAGTATGCGTGTGTGTGAGGGTGCGTGTATATAAGTGGGATACCCATGTGGCCCTATTAATATTCGCTTTGTTTATAACCTTCCCTAAGCAAATGAGCACCCTATTATAGGAAGGAAGCTAGAGATTAAGTGAGCCACCCTGCTGTCATAGAGTGAGTCAGTACAAAAAAGAGATCAAAGGTGAAACTAGGTTGGAGATTTGACCTGTGTGCTGGCATACTTCTATCTCTCATTACGAGCACTATTATAGTACAGATTATGTGCTAAATGCTTGTCAGTTTCTGCCTTAGTTCATCTTACAAGCAGCCAGTTGAGGTAGGCAAGCAATAATGCCCATTTAGAGGCAAAACTTCAGAGTGATTTGCTCAAAGCCTTCATGGCACATATATCAAGTTTGGAAGGTGGTGAAAGACAAGCTACTCAAATTGGCAAATGTATATTCACATTCTCATTAAAAGCATAATTTAAAATGCCTGTTAGCAATTTCTTCTGGTTGATAATTATTCAGTAATAAACTTAATACTCATGAGCTTCCACTGCTATGAAGCAAACAACAAATACCCTTGAGAGGAACGTGAGTTGTTTGAAAACTATAATTGCTTCCTGGCTTATGGAAGGCTAGTACAATGGAACTGGATTTTTCAAGCAGTTTGGGAGTATTATTTAGAAGAGCAAGTATACAATCTTTTATACTTTCTTTCCCTAGATCCCATCAACAAGTTAAATTTAATTCCTTAATTTAGGAATAATACTGCTTTTGATCAAGTAATGATTGAAACCACTTAAACAATGAAGTTTGGTTATGATTTTGGCTTTTTCTGTCAAAAAAAGCAGGTATCTGAAGTATACATTATAATTTAATTGCATGTCTAAAACTGGGTACCTGGATATAAAGCACATCAAATTGCAGCTACACAAAAAGAGGAAAATTCCAAATGTAAAACAATCTTGCACTCCCCTCAAAAAAAGGATTAGATAGAAAAAAGCTGTAAACACACCTAAACTGGTATTCACAGCCCAGTTTTCCTTATTTGATAACTAGATTGCCAGTTCCCCCTCAAAACAATTCCCTCACTCCCCCAAAAATATGTGATTTGACACATATCTGCATTTATACCCACATAAGTCATTCTCTTACATACAAACTCATAGCTACTTCTCACAGAGTAAAAGAAACTGCATTGAGTCCAGTTACTCCCAACTACGCACATGCTGCTGTTATGCTAGAAATGTATGCATTTAGCCCTATTTACTATGGATTGGGGATAAGTAGAGAAGAAATCTTTGAGGTATTGAGTTGGTTTTTCTTCTCTTTGCAAACAAGTTGACAGAGGTCTCAGTCCAGGACTTGAGAACACAACAGTCCTAGGCCTAGTTCAGGTACTAGGAATCATTGAATCATTGAATTTGGTGGCTTTTGTTTCCAAGTGAATAAGCTTTGGACTGTTTAAGCTTGTACAGTCAACATTAGCCCCACCTTTGTCACATTCCTCTTCAACCATAGGGGATCCTGATTTTCCAGAGTCTTCATTTATGGGGAGAGCCTTCATGGAAAGAAGAGGTTCTCCCTGTCAAACATCTATTTCAGGACTAGCATATCCTGCCTCCCTTACAATTGCTGTGTACTTCTAAAAGCTTTTCCTTTTACATTCTCAGGGAATGTGAGATTACAAACAATTATTTGGGAAAACTTGCCTTCCTTTATATAATACTTATTTCTAATAAGCCTGTCGACTGCTCAGCTCAAAAATATTTTATATATTTTTTTAAAAAAACAAATCTATTGAATTGTTAACACATATGACTAAAATGTTTTTCCAACACTAGCTGTTAGACTCAGGATAGACATTTCATGAAACAAGGCTTCTATTACTCATTTTGAAGTGGGTATGGATATCCAAGATTGCCTAATGCAGATTCGTTCCTTCAGATCATATTTCATTTCTCTGTAATCAAAATTTAGTTGACTCATCCCTTTGTAGGTATATCAACAATGAATAAGTGTTGATATGTTGGTGGATTGAGTATGAGTCTAGTAATAATAGTAATTTCAGGGGAAAAACTGGAAGAATTGTGAGCTTACAATGTGTAGCATAAAAAATGAAAAATATGTACAGCCTTTCAGTACAGGAGGAAGCCAGAAGGCTAATTTTAAAAACATATCTATTAATTTAATAGTATGGTATATATTATATTTGGTGCTGAATATCTGTCATCTTGCAGATTTTTAGACAAGGGGACAATCGTTTTTTCATTGCTTCAGAAATAAACACCAGAAAAAGTATTGTTTTCATGCATATTTTGCATTTTGTCAAGTTCTCAAACCACTGGGTTTTATTCCTGATACTGCATGTCAAATTCTTATAGCCTAAATTTGCTCTAGTGATATTCCATTGCCACACTAAAGGCAGTCTTATAATCTCTTTAATGTTGTCAATCCACCTTATCTGTTATCTTCTCCTTCCTCAACCTTGCCAGACAGTGGTCTTTTATAGTCCATTATCTGCTTGCATCATATATTAAAAATATATGAGTTTCTGCTTGGTGATCATCATTTTAGGAGAGTAATTCATCTTTATTTGGCCTGGGCTTAATTAATTGGAGTTTTTTTTGCAGGCCACAGTATTTTTTGTATCCTTCCCCAGATCCATAACTCAAGAGGCACCTGCTTTTTTAATATAATTTATTAAAGTTTATAAGTACACAGATAGAAGATTAATGCAGATAAGAAACATAAAAACCAAAAAGGAAAATGCAACAAGGTAGAAAAAAGGAAAAAAAGAAAAAAGAAATATAAAAGATGATTTCCTCTCTCTCCATACAAGTATGAACCATTTCAGTAATTAACACCTTCTCTAATATTTCAATTTAAAAATCTCTTATTTTCCTATATTTCCATATCAATAATCAAATTATCAAAACTCCATCATTCAGTACTAATTAACTAAAATCCATTAAGAGCTACCAGAAATACTAACATATATATTTAATCTTAATCAGATAAATCTACAAGAAATCCCATTAAAAGCTACCTGAAAGCATAACAAATGTATTTTACCCAGTTAAATTTCAGTTTATAGTTCTTCTGTTTACATTTTAATAACATATTTTTAATTCCATTGAATAGTGTCCACAAGTTATCATTTTCTTTTTGTGTGCTTTCAGGAACAGCTTCAGTAATTTAACTTGTCTCTTTTGTAAATCCAAGATAGGACAGCTTTCCACATAATTCTTCTAATTTATTATGTGTAGGTTGCAGAGGCATCTGTCTACTTTTTCTCAGTATCAAATTTCATAACCATATATTACTTCTGAAGGAGCATTGCTTTGGTTGTTCCGATATGATAATACTTATGTGGACTCTGATATACAGAATATGGACATCTTGTACCTTTTTAAATGTATACATTCTGTTTTAGAGTTTTTGTAAGTGATATAGGTTAGATTATGGAAGACATTACTTTCCTTAAATTATATGTTGGGCATCAAGTTTTTAATGTAGATCTCATAAATGTCAAGGACTTAATGAGGTATGAGTGACAAATTGTTACCAACTGTATTTTCTGCACAACATTCCCTCGGGTTAAATTCAAGTATGTCAGCTCCAAAAGTTTAAATTAACCTTACTTAAATAAAAATAATATTGCTATTACTCTGTTAAATTATTTTTAATGTCCTTAGTTCATTGCTTCACAAAACAGTTGTATCTTCTCCCCCAGGATGCTTCTGATACCAATCCTGAGTATGTTGAAATCATAATTTTTCAACTATTACGATACAAATTGTTCTGAAGTGTAGCTGCATGAAGTTGAACCAAACAGACCATGCCAAAAAAGTTTCAGTTTTGGAAGTAAAGTAATGCAATTTAAATGAATGATTAGAAGTAGGTATGATAGAAGGTCAGGGCAAAGATGATCCTCCTGAGATGACTAACCAAGGCAATCAAGCAATTGCAATATTATTTCCAAGGTGTCCTTAGCCCTCTGATTGCTCAAACTGTTAATGAATTCAAGCAGGGCTTAGATTACAACATGTGCTCTAAAATTCCTGATCTGTTTCATCTAAATTGATAGCACAGGCAAATATCCAAAATGACTGTGGAAAACAAACTGATACCCTGAAATCATTGGGATCTCACCACCTATTATTTTGGATGGATTAAAATGAAATGCATACTCTTTATTGGACGGTGTGAATCTTGTCTTCCAGCAGGTTTTCTATAGATACAGCCAATAACTTTGTTCTGTGCCTAAAGCAAAACAAAGTTTGTGACTTGTAAAACCTTCCATATGCTTCTACCTACAGAATTGCTACATAATCAGTGTGGCTGTTTGGCATCTCCTCAGATAGTATAGCATGTTTTTTTAGTTTGTTTAACATCTGTGTGCTTTAGTGAATGGGTGGAAGGGACCATGTGCCCCATCGTTATGGAACATTCTACTACTGGAATTGACAACTGCCCCCTTCCTTTTGGCCTTCCGGAAGGGTATTAAATCCTGGCTTTGTTGATTGACCTACGGCCCTGAGGGGGATGTTTATCACTGGAGGTGACTGATTGAATAAGATCACACCCCTGTCCTGTCCTCTCTTAGCTCTCTTACTTTCAGTTTTAGTACAGCTTTTAATAATATTTAATCTGTGTAACATTAATGTTTTGTTATTTTAATTACAGTATATTTTTACTTGTTTTATAGCTTGTAACCCACCCAGAGTCATCTTGTAGAGGAGATGGGCGGCAAAACATGTAGTAAATAAACTAAAAATAAATAAATCAGAACTTCAAATTAAGAATTTTGTAACCTCCATCACCCTACCACCCAGAACAGATTTCTCAGAACAGATTATATATCAACCCACATTTTTTAAAATCAATACATTAATTTAAGGTGAAATATAATCAATTCACGGAATGGTTTTTCAGTGAAATTAATCAAAGTAGATTGTAAATTGCTGAAGAAAGATATCTGTAAGATCTGAAACCTTTAGCTGATAGAAATCTATGAGATGTCTGTATTAAGAAGGAATACTAATTTGCAAATAGTAAAAGATGAGGATACAGATATATGACATCATAAAAATGCTTCCACTATATTTTCATCCTGAATTTAAATGGACTAAATTTGTATTCAAGTCTTAAAACTTTAAATTTGTAAATTAAACTTAAATTACTGACCTCATTAGATTCCTATACTATTAAAAGGCATAATGCAGTATGCTGTACCTTTCCCCCTAGAATATATCTCTAAAATATAGATCCTATATTTTCTAGGATTTTTCATTATTGAAATATTTTCATGTAACAATAAAGTTTTAATGATAAAGCCTTCAAAAAGTTTATCGTGCAGATTCTCATATATTTAGTTTGATTGATGCACAGAGGCATGAAATATTCAAGGAATTTTATGAATGTTTCAATTGAAATTGTATTTAGGTGTTGCTTTTTGCTGAACTACATTGGCCCTTCATTTATTTTCAAGATCCTGCTCAGTAATTCATTTTATTTCCCTCTGTTGGTTGTAAAATTTCATTCAATGTGAATGGTGCTACAGTATAGTCTTTCTTACTTTACAATACCAAATTCAAACCTTTTATTACTACTTTTATATTTCTATACCTTCTATACTTTAGGAGATGCTATCTGTTATAAAAAGTATATGCTGTGTAGAAAACATTCTGAAAACCTTTATCAGAGCATTGTTAGGATCAGGTCTGATTGCAATAGCACCATTTTTAGTATTTTGTATTATAATCTTCTGTTAAGTCAGACACACGTTTATGAAATGCATAAACATTGCATAATGTTAGTCATGAAATTTAATTAAGAATGAACCATGGGACTGCTTAGTTTGTTTGTTTGTTTGTTTGTTTATTTATTTAATTAATTTCTATGCCACCCATCGCCTCTTCAAGGTGATTCCAGTTCTGGCTAAGTGTGTTATATGAACCCAGCCATTGGTTTAGCTTGTTTGGTTATTTCAACAAACTAGTTTAAAAATCAGAGTTTAATAGACATGTGAATAATCTATTCGTATACTGTAACACCCTGCTACTTGTATGTTATTTTCTTTAACTCTTTTGAAGTAAAAACTTGGAAATTCTATTCAATGGGAATAGAACACATCCTATCTGGTAACTTGCATGGCATATTGCTGGTTGTGTTCGAGTTGCATTATATTGTAAAATCAGAGATGTAAGAATTTACAATTAAAAAGTTACTATTTAAATATTCATTTGTGAAGGTGGAAATGTTTTTATAACAAGTTGAAATATGTATGAGTTTTGTAGTGGTACATTTTCTCAGGAGAAATCAGCAATCAGAATCAGATAGTGTTTTGCTAACAAGATGAAGAAATCTTTTTCTGCTTTACTTGTAAACAGAATTTACTGAAAAAAAACCCAGTTCTCTTATAATAAAACACAGGCAATTCTTGGAAGTATTGAGATTAAGTTAAGTCTAAATTAACTAAAGTTGATATGATTTTTGCAGTCACATAATAGACTTTAAACTTTCATTTGCCAAGTTGTTTCTAAATGATTAGTGGCCTGAAATGACAGAATTTCCATGGTCAATGACTAAAGTCCAGTCAAGTTGTATATTAACTTTTCTGGTAGCTTACTAAGTCACCAAGCCATGGTTTGTTTTAAAAAACAGTTTGTTAAAGTAGCAGCAAGGGTAGGGAACACAGAATACACTAAATCAAAACTAACCAAACAGTATTATCACTTAGCACAAACAGCTAGTATGTCAATAAACGAAGCTATATTTTATTGAGTCTTTTTTCACTATTAAATACAGAAGTGCACATTTTGGAGTTCTCTGGAATTCTTAATCAGGCCAAGAAGCATAAAAACTAGCCTGATAAAATGTAGCAAATGATAAAATAGTAAATGTTATATTTCCTTTGTAATGGTGTATATTAACATGTCCGCACATCAATTCCAACAATCCAAGGATGGGACAGACTGGGGTTCACCATTCCTTTAATATATTGTATGAACCAGATATTGCATCCTGCTGCTGACATATATCAAACTTTTCATGCCTTCTTCACTCTAGCTTTATAATGACTGAAGTACATGTAAAAGATGCAGAATGAAACCTAATTTATTAATTTTAGTTATTTGCTACATGTATATCCTGATTTTGTCCAGGAGTTCGAGATGGCATCCAAAACAGTTTGCCAGGTTTTCTGCATCCCTACAACCTCAATCCTGTGAGATAATTTAGAATAAGAGAGAGTGATTATCTTAAAGTAATTCAGGGAGCTTCCATGGCTCAGGATAAACTTAAGTTTGACCACGCTCCTTCGTTAACCCAGAAATGCTTGGATGATCAAAAAAGTTTTTAATTTTTATTGCAGTTCATTTATATTCACTGCATATGTTGGGTACTTCTGGGGTGGTGGGTTGTTGTTGTTGTTTTTTGCACGATTGTATTTTTCTCCCATTCCTTTCAGTTAAGCTTTATCAATCCAAGTAGTTTTTAAAGATAGACTCCTTTCATCTTGCAGGGATGCAGGGTACAGTAGTCACTAATTAAAAAAGAACACTTGCATTTTAATCCACCTTTGTAAATAAGCTTAGAAACCTTACTAGCCTGTTTTGGGTTAACAGAAAAGAGGTAGTGAGTTTTCTCTTTCCTTTAGCAGTTTTCAGTGCTAAGCCAGAGGAGGGGAGCCTGGGTTCTGGAGTGGCTACAGCAGGGTAAGAACTTAGTTTTGCTGTTCTCTCCACCGAGTAACTTGCTTGAGTGTAGTTCTTGCCACAGCAGCTCCCAGATGAATGTTTAAACCTAAAGGGCCCTAAAGGGTCTTTGTATATTTACAACATTTCAAACTTCTTAATGTATATTTCTCCCATTGAATACATTTGTTCTTAGAATTGGTAAAAATTCATTTCACTTGCCACAACAGGGACGGGCAATCTTTTGTAATTGAATGATCGTCATCAACACTACTGCCATCCATCACTCTTCTTACAGTTTCCAGTGAAATAGGAAAATAGATGCTGTGGTGACAAATAACAACTCCAGAGCACTGGAATTGTTAACATCCCTCCTTTCTTTCATTGGAGAATGGAATTAAATCAGAGGGGGCTATGCCTTCTTATACCATAATACATCTGTTTTATTTCATTCCCCACTGAAAACAAATGGGAAATATTTTGTCATTAAGTTTCTTTTCTGCTAGACTTCAGGTGGATAATTTGGGGAGAGGGACTAGAAAAGGAATCAGAAGAACCACATGCCATTTTGCCTGTCCCTGTTCTACAATATCTTTACATTAGCATGGTTTTTCCAATATAGTTTTAAAGAAAGAAGATGACTTTGGGGCTTAATCTAAAAAGTTCTCTTTAACTGAATATGACTAGGTTTTAAGAAGTTGTTTTCACTTCTGAAACCTGAGTAGTTATTTTGCTTCATGCTCTGCACTGATTTGTATGTTACTTGAGAAGATAGATTTCTTAAGCCTCCTGTAAGCTTTTTCTGGATGGTATTTTGTTCAAGCAATAAATAAATCAGATGACGTGTATGTACTGCTGTGTTTGCTTGTTCTTGACCTTTGCTTTTCAGATGTGTAAGTGATAGCCCTTACACATGGTGTTGTGTAACCAAGAATTCATGTGATAATTGTGTTCCTTAATTTTATCAGGTATCTTCAATGAATTTTGGTAGTGCAACTTCACATTTTACATCATAATCTTTTACATGTTTGCATGGAAATAAGTCCTATTAAAGTCAGTGAGGAATTCCTGAGAAAAAAGGATCATGCCATAAACTTATTGCACCCAGACAGTACAATTTCTAATATCCATTATATGTTTGCTTATTGAACTTTATATGACAGATCTCCCACTTAAAACTAGAGACAATTAGGTTTTGATGAACTCTTGAAGTGTTTCCTGGTTATTTTGCAAAATGAGGAATCCCAAACCATAGTTATTTGTCAGATCATCTGTAGTGTTTTATTCCCAGGAGACAGATACAGAAACATCCTAGAGAAGGCTTGTTTTAAAGTTGTTGATGCTTCCAGATTACTAATATTTAACAGGGAGGTTAGAATGAAATATATTTGTGGTGTCTGTTTTTTCTAATATTGATAGAATAAAGTCTAATACTGACAGGCAATAAAGTTAAGGAGGTAGGAGCACAAGTAGTGTTCTCATCAATACTCCCAATGAAAGGTGAATACCCATTGAGGGGAAAAAGAATTCTAGAAATAAACCACTGGCTAAACGGTTGGTGTTGCCATGAGAACTTGGTTTCCTGGATCGTGGACTGCATTATCTACACGAAGGACCTTTGGCAAGGATTGGACTACATCTCACAAAACAGGGGAAAATGTACTCGGAAAAAGACTGGCCCAACTCATCAGAAGGACTTTACACTAAAATTGAGGGGGAAAGGTGACCAGTCTTTAGAAACTCTAAAACACAAAACCAATCATAAATCCCAAGAAAACAAATCAAACAGTGAGGTAGGGAGTGTTGAGAAAAAAGAAAAACTGAAACAACAAGTAGGAGAGGAAACATACCCATGGACAGGCATAAAAGTCTTAAATGTTTATATGCAAATGCTCCAAGCCTGGGGAACAAACAGGGTGAACTAGAAGCAATAGTACACGAGGGTAGGTATGATATAGTTGCCATTACAGAAACCTGACAGGATGAAACCCATGACTGGAATGTACTGATGGATGGATAGAAATCGTTCAAAAGAAACAGATCTACAAAAAGAGGAGATGAAGTTGCATTAAATATAAGAGATCACTACATATCTACAGAAATGCATGTGATCAAAGATAAAACCCGTCTAGAATGTATATGGGTCAATATAAAATTAAAAAAAAGTGACATTGCCATAGGTGTATATTACTGGCCACCCAATCAATCAGAAGAAATAGATGGACTTTTTGCCAACCAGTTAACAAATGTATGTAGGAAGCATACCACAGTAGTAATGGGAAACTTTAACAACCCTGATATCAACTGGGAGACAAATTCTGCAGCAAGTGGCAGATACAAACAGATTGCTAAACAACCTAGATGACAACTTTGTCATCCAAAAGGTAGAGGAGGAAACTAGAAGAAAAGCTATACTAGACCTAATTCTTACTAATAGAGAAGAAGTGATAGAGGGAGTTGAAGTTGCTGGAACCTTGGGTGAAAGTGACCACGTCATACTGAAATTCAATATAATGTAAATACAAGCAATAGAACATAATCCAACCAGTGTCTTAAACTTTAAAAGAACTGCTTTTTACAAACTTGTAGATGGCCTAGGAAAGATTCCATGGATGAAAATATCACTGAAAAAGAAATTCAAGAAATTCAAGAAGAAACCAGCATGGTTGCACAAAGATCTCTTTGATAAACTGAAAGACAACAAGGACAAGGACAAAAAATAGAAAGAGAGACACACACAACTAAGGCAGAATATCAGCAGATAGCCAGAACCTGCAAAGATGATGTCAGGAAAGCAAAGGCTCAGAATGAACAAAGACTTGCAACAAAAGTCAAAAATAATTTTTAAAAAAGTTTTTTTCAACATATTAATAAGAAGAAAAAAGTCAAGGAAATAGTTGGTTCACTAAAGAGAGAAGATGGCATGGAAGTAACAGGCAGTAAGGAGAAAGCAGAATTGTTTAACTCATTCTTTGCATCAATCTTCATGCAAAAAAGAAACTATAACCCAACCTACCAAAACAACTATTGTAAAAGACAGACTAGAAATAAAAATTAAAATAAGCAAGAAAATGATTAGCCAACACCTATCTGATCTTGATGAATATAAATCACCAGGACTTGACAGATTACATCCCAGAGTTTTGAAGGAGCTAGCAGATGTTATCTCAGAACCATCATACCATATCTTTCAAAAATCCTGGAGCACCTGGGAAATACCTGGAGGATTGGAAATGGGCTGATATGGGAAAAGGGAGGAAACAGACTCAGGAAATTACAGATCAATCAACCTAACATCAATACCTCGGAAGATCCTGGAAAAGATAATCAAAAACCAGATCTGTGAACATCTAGAAACAAAGATATAACCTGTAGTCAACACAGGTTTGTTAAAAACAGATCATGCCAAACCAATCTTATTTAATTTCTTTGATAAAGTGACTAAATTAGTAGACCAAAGAAATGCTGTGGACATAGTATACTTAGATTTCAGTAAGGCAATTGAATGAGTAGACTACAACCTACTTCTTGGTAAACTAGAAAAATGTGGAATAGACAATATCACCACCAGGTGGATTTGTAGCTGGCTGACAAACCGTACTTGACAAGTAGCTACAAAGGTGCTTTTTCAAGAGACAACTGGATTTTCTGGATTTACCAGAAAGTCCAGTTGCCTCTTGGAAAAGCACCTTTGGGACAACCATGACCTGGATGACTGAGAACCTCCATAGATATTCAACGAGTAGTCCTTAATGGTACTACATCTACATGGAGGGAAATAAGCAGTGGGGTACCACAAGATTCCGTCTTGGGCCCAGTACTCTTCAATATCTTCATAAATGACTTAGATGAGGGAATAGAAGGGGAACTCATCAAATTTGCAGATGA
>JANHFL010001474.1:131550-154050 GCA_032468155.1 Oxyrhabdium leporinum
TTTTTTATGTGAACCGCCCCGAGTCCTCGGAATGGGGCGGTATATAAATTTAATAAATAATAATAATAATAATATCAACTCTGCATTTGTTTTTATTTCTTCTTTTCATTTGAACCATCGTATAATCTCTGTTTTCTCCATCCTATTCCAGGCCTTCCCAGTTTGATTCGATGAAACATCTTATCCCACGGCGGTCAGTTTGCTCCTTGCCTGTCAAGGTGTAAAAGTGAGGTCATTTTTGTGGAGATGCTTGGTGTCCCTCCACTTCCTTCTTCTGCTCCAGTACAAGTCTAGCAGAAGACATTTGGAGGGACACACAGAGCACTTCAGAAGAAGGGAGATGCTTCCTTAGCAAAGAAGATTTGAAGATATTGGGGGGGGGGGGGGAGGAATCAAGATGATAGTGGAGTCGATGCTCCACCCATTTTTATGGGTAGTGAATGGGTATAGCTTTGACTGTACCCCCGTGGCTGCCATAATGTCATTTTTTGACCACCCCCAGATACCCCTGCCTCATTTTCCTCAAAGCCAAGTTGAAATGAAGCACCATTTCAAAGCTTGGGCAGCCCTGTAATTTTCTAGCTGTGCCTCTTTTCGCACTCCTGGTGATCTTGAAGGAGCAGAAAACTGCCTCTACCTTTGTGGTGACTCCGTGTCCCATTAATATCATATAACAATGACTGACACAGATGTCTGAGCAAGATTTTCTCCATAAACTCACGAGAAGGATATGACTGAAACACAATATTCTGCTAAAATAATAACGCTCTCGTAATCTTCGTCTCATTAACTTGTCAAGTCTAGCGACGGTCCTTAACAGCGTTTTATAGGGTAGTAAGTGATTTTCCCGAGCTATTTGGAAAACCTACAAGCAGAAAATCCTGTAGCTGCAGTCAGAGGCGGGCGTGTTCTATTCACAGCTTAAATGAAAACGGGGGTGCATTTTATATTGTTTGTTTTTTGGGCAATCTGCCAGCAGTTTTTCAGAAGGGGCAGCTAGCATTTAATGTATTTCTCCTTTGCCGACCATATTGCTTGCAGTTTCCAACGCACTGCTTGAAATTTATGATGGCTGGGCCAGAGGCTCTTGTTGAATGCGAAATGGGGGATAAAGAAATGATTGATACAAATTCCTCTGAGTAGTGGCAGTGTCACTACCCTTACACACTAAGAGTAAATGCTGTAAGTTGTGAAGTCGTATCTCATTGGGGTGTCAAAAATCTTCATTCTCACATACTACTAAATGAGAAGGGATCCGTGTTTGATTTACCCCTGGAAGAAAACGTTTAATTCCCTGAGAATTATTGCTTCCTCCAATTGCTGAGTCATCTGGAAGTGAATTCATCCTCTGTGAGTATCTATCATTGGGCAATAAATCTCAACAAGCCAAATAAGTCACAAAGTGCAAGATGTTCCTCCTTGGTTTTGCCTCATCCCTGCTTCAGGTCAATGGAAGATCGACCAAATTTTGTATATTTGGAAATGGGGAAGGTTTCTCTCAGGCTAAGTGCTGGAGAAATTCTGAAGAAAATGTAGAAGTTAAACATGTGTTCCCATCGTACTCAATAGGAATTAAATAATTTCTTAAAAGCTCAGTTGAATTGATTATAAAGAGAAGGTCAAGTTAGATTCCACCCTGGGCTGGGCCGGTATATTGTAGTGCGTTGAAATCCAGTCAGGAAAGTTAAAGCAGGGATGGTTTTAATCCCGAGCCCTGAGTTTCATGGATTAGTTTGCTCCTCATCACCATCACCATCACAGGTCAAACACGAGGTCATAGTTCCACCCTACTTACTCCATCCTTTATTAACAAAGAGATAACACTGTAGAGTGGCTAAAAATGAAAGATGATAGAATTCATATACAGCTAACCAAGTTGGACCTATGCTTCCCTGGGAGGGAAAACACTTGACAACATACATGTAAATAAATATACATCATAGGATTTCTATCAAAGCTTCTTCTTCTTTTTTGGCTATACTCTTATAAGGAACGTTTTGGCTTCAATAATACAAGTTCCTTTTCATTTCACCAAAGCTCTGTAATTCTTTAATAAATGCAGTTAAAATTCTGTTTTGTGGGAAAATATGCCTTCTGATAATGTACGCACATACATACATATATAATAGAACACCTTAAAAAAAATAAATCCATGTAGTGACAAGGAAGCATCCGCAGGCATCGTGGCCCACAACCCAACAAGTGGTGAATCAGGTTGCTTCAGAGGAGCCAGCTTAGCAGGAGGTTATACAGCAACTGGGAACAGCCGTGCTCGAAGGAGACGGAATTGGAAGAAGCAGATCAGGAAACATTGCAGTTTCTTCAAAGAGCTGAAGGAGCGTTGTCTGCTGGCCTGTCTCTGACCTAGAGTTGAAGAATATGGAGTTCTTCCAAGTCCACCAGAATCTCATCATGTTCCTGTCAAAGCTAAGAATGCTGCTAAATCAGAATAAACCGGGAGAAGAGAAGTGCTAGTTCTCCATAAATTACCAAGTTTCCGTCCAATTGCGAGTATTCAGCAGTTATAAACCTTTGCTATTGATGATCTATTATCTCAGAATATCAGATTGCTGACATTTACTATTCTGATTTATCTTGTTTTCACGTCTTGGCTCCCATTTTTCCCATGTTCTTTTCATATTATCCCTGGCTTTTTGATCTCAGAGAGTTTTCTGACTACGCTGTGTTCTTCCTGCCACCTGACTTGAAAACTACAGCAGTGGCATTCAATTTTGGCTGGGCTCCATCTTCTTGTGTCTGGAAGACTCAATCCTTTTTTATGCTATATCGCATTGTATGAATGTCGGTGAACTCTTGAAACTTAGTGTGAACTTAACTAGACCTTTATTCTTGCTGCCTTCTGAGTTCTGAGGCCTACGTCTTCTCCTAGACTGGTGTTTACTACAGTTGTAGAACTGTTAGTTTAAATATTAAAGCAGAACCAATTTCCTCCTTGTTCAGTAGAAAAGGTCTTCATAACCGTGGTGGATTTTTCTCGTTCTTCCTTTCACCCAGCTCACTCTTGTGGCTTGTACAACTTTGGATTCAAACGCCTGTCCTCTGTAACCTTAGAGCATTTTCTTATATTCTTCCAGATGAAAGATCTGTGTCTTTATTTCAGAAACCTTATTAAGCAGTCATACATTCGTATCCCAGCTGTGTTTCTCTCGTGTCTTCCATTTAAACTGTAAAACATGCACAAATTTTAAACAGGAAGGTGTTTCCCTGTCCTCTTTGCATCAACAGGTAACTGCTGGGGGAAGAAATGACTTGGGTTGGAAGATCATGGTGGAAATATACAAAGCTGGTTGAGGAACTGGGGCCATCAGGGGCCATGCTCGAAGACGTAATTGTAGATTCAGAGAGCTCCCGGAGTCAGAAATAATTCTCCAGCCTTCTTTCACAAATATGTTGGTACTGTGTACATTCGAAGGTTGAGTGGAAACAGTGCCGTAGCCAATAGCAGGTTGAGGGGACATCAGGCCAATTGAATTCCCCATATGTCTAAGCACTTCCTTTCCCATCTTCTGTTCTGCTGATTTCTCTTTCGCACCTTCATTTCTCACCTATTCTTTTTTTTTCTTTTTAGATTCATTCTAACTTCCACATCAAATGAATTTTGATCACAGCCCAAAACCTGATATCTATAGGAAATCTGCTAGAACAATAAAACTAGCATAAAATAATTCTACTGGAGAGAAAGAGAAGAGGGACAGGGCAACACTTCTGTTAATTAATGTTAATGTTGGGCATATCGTTGGATTCAGGAACCCTCCAAGGCTGTAGGATTTGAGATGTGACCCCCAGCCCTTAATTTCTACCATGTTCCTGCCCCAAAAATTAGAAAGTGAAAAGAAGAATCTTGATAAAATCATTTCCTACCTGGAAATTGGAATTCCACCACCCCTTTTCTCTTCTCCCCAGCTTGCCAGAAGAGACACACTGATTTTAATTGTGCACCCAGTTGTGTGTGTTTTTCAGAAATGGTCTTATAACATTGACACCCGATTTGTTTAAGAGAGAGCCAAGCCTTTCTAAAGACGCCTGCTTCGGTCTGAGCCTAGTCTTCGGTGGATACCGTACTTAATGTCTAGCTTAGTTCCAGAACTGTACAGATCAGAACTTACCATCAGTGAATAGAATTATTGAGCGTGTTTTGATTTTTTTTCCCTTTCTTTTGTTAATCGGCAGTGGATGGGTGACATCATGATAATTAGCATAGTGAGAGGGTGCATATGCTAAGACTGCTGTCAAGGAAAGCTTGTATGGTGTCTTTCAAAGAGCAGGAGATCATAGCCTCAAGGCAAGTTTCCTTCTGACAGCCTTGCTGGATTTTCCATCAGCTACGACTTTGATCACTCCGCTGTCATTTCTTATCAGATAGGGCGATTCATTCTTGGGCCTTTCATGTACGTAATGGTTAACCACTATAAAACATAGCTCTGAATACATCTGCTCTCCAGATACATTGAACGGCAAACCTGGTGCCACATTTTGGAGATTGCCTGGCTCAGATTGGCCATGTTTCATGTATTATTGTCTTTGATGTTGGGATAATGTAACCTTTTATTCAATAAACTCAACTTTAGTTCTGGGCCAAAATATTAGCTTGGCAACAGTTTATAGCAAAAATGAGAGAAGATACAGTACATGGAAAACCAAACCACTCAATAGGTGTTTCTGTTCACTACTATTAAAATCAGGGAATTTTCCCTCGCAGATTTAGAAATCTTGCCCTCTTTTTATGTTTTTTACTTTTTTATGCTATCCTGGTAATATTCAGGACATTGATAGTTGAAATCATAAGTTAAAAAATAAAAAAAATGTAGCAACATAAATATAAATTAACTAAAGAGAAGGAGCTAAACGATCCAGAAATGTTTAGTAACTGCATGTCAAATTATGTCTTGTGAAAAAAGTAATCAAAAAGTGATACGGGAAGACTTATGAATCGAACAATATGTGCAAAGATAGCTAATTTCTGCTGCCTTTTAAAGACAGCTGGGGTTTTCAGATACCATGCCCAGAAGCCTTTAAAATGTTGGCAAAAGAATGACAAATTAAAACCTAACTCTCACACTTTTGCATAGCAAGGTCTAGCAAACTCGAAGGCACTGTGCAAGATTCCATCTAATCACAATCCTGGACATTGGTTTGCCTCTTGAAAATATTTAAGAACTCCTGCAAGATGTTGACTTTTGCTAGGTACTGAAAGACCTATCAACTTCCCCTGCAGTTTGTTTAATCAGCCCATGTTGACATTTGGTGAAAAGTCCATCATACCTTGGAGTTTGTCAGCCTCCCTCAAGTTTCCTTGCCTTTGATCTGATTCTTCCAGGTCTCCTTCCCCCACATTCTTCCTTAAGCTACGCTGCATTTCTTGAACAGGATAAAATGAAAACCTGATGGTATGAAGACTGACGTAGCAAGAGCTCAACTGACAAGAAAATAAAGCTTCATCACTCTTCTGCTCTCGCAGAGCTACCTCCACTCTGACAGGCTGACCTTGTCCTGCTAATTGTAACTGGCGGGCCAACCGAATTGGGGAGGGGGGATACAAACCACTCAGAACTGAGGGAGGAAGGGAAGAAGAAGGAAAAAGTTCTTAGGCCCTGTTGGTGTCGAAGGGAAGTAAGTAATGGGGTACCACAAGATTCCATCCTAGGCCCAGGACTCTTCAATATCTTCATAAATGACTTAGATGAGGGAATAGAAGGGGAACTCATCAAATTTGCAGATGACACTAAGCTGGCTGAAATAGCCAACATCCCAGAAGACAAGCTCAGGATCCAAAAAGATATTGAACAATAGGCCCTGTCCAACAAAATGAATTTTAATTTAGAGAAAAGCATAGTTTTACATTTAAGCAGGAAAAACCAAAGGTATAAGTACAGATTAGGCGAGACCTGGCTCAAAAACATTAACTGTGAGAGGGGCCATGGAGTTCTAGTGGATGACCACTTGAATATGAGCCAGCAGTGTGCAACAGCAGCCAAAAAAGCTAATATAATCCTGGGTTATATAAACAGAGGCATAGAATCAAAATCACGTGAAGTATTAGTACCACTTTATAAAACTTTGGTAAGACCAGACCTGGAATACTGCAACTAATTTTGGTCAACACAATACAAAAAAGATGTTGAGACTTTGGAAAAAGTTCAGAGAAGAGCAACTAAGATGATCAAAGGCCTGGAAACTAAAACATATGAAGAATGGTTGCAGGATTTGGGTTTGACTAGTGTGTCTATGTGTATCTTGGCAGTGTTCTGTGTTCTAGAAAGAAAAGAGACTGCTATGATTCTGTGCTTAAACTTCATAATCCATCCAATAATTTATATGACATTTGCTCAATCTGAATATACATATAGGAAAATGGCAATAGTCATTGGCCATTAAATAAGAATAATTATGTAGTGTAGAAAATAACTTTAAGAGATAAATCTCCTAAATAATATTTATAGTTCTAGTTGCTTAAAGGACATGCTATGTCCTTATGTTAGACTGTGTAAAATGACAGGTTTAGAATATTAAGGTAATAATATTATAATAAATTAATATAATAATAATAATAATAATAATAATAATAATAATAATAATAATAATAATAATAATAATATAAATTTTCAACAAATGTAAGTTGCAGATTTTCACTTAAAACCTTCAATGTATCTAGTTTTTTTGCCTACTGCTTCAAAATCATTTTTAAAACTGCTGTTTTGGATTAAAATAAGCTTTTTATTAGTTACTTTTCTGAGATCCTTCAGAAAAGGACAATGGTATAGTTTAGGAGTCCTAAGGAGTCAAGTAATCATGTTTGTCAGCCACTTCCTGTGTAGTTGAAGAAAAACCACATTTGAACTGCAGATACCTTAGTCCAAATCATGACCTCATAATACTGTTAAGGATAAGTCGATTCATTCTCTGTGAGTTTATAGTTACATAAACTGTCAGAAAACGAATAGATATATAGTTTATAGATATGATGCTATTCTGTGCATCTAAGTTGGTGACATGCCCCTCCTCTTCTCCACCCAATGCCACTTATCAGAAATCTAGGCAATGAGTCTCCCACTGGAGAAAGCTGTTGGGGAAATACCAACAGGAAGACTGAGCTCTATTTTTCTTTAGAATGTGGCCTTTCTTTTAGCATAAAAATACTTTCCCTTTGAGCACAGTACTTAAGATTTTAATCAGTTCACATTTTAGTAGTTTCACAACAAAACAGTAAAAGCAGATTCATCCTGTAGATACATCTTACCCTTTCTTCCTTTTCCCATGTGCTGTTTCAGTAAATTTTAAATGCCTTCCATAACCGTGATTACTCTTCTTTTTTTCCAGATCCAATAAAATTTTGAAATGTCCTTTATATTTGACTGGATTTACAGTGGCTTCAGTAGTGTACTGCAATTTTTAGGTAAGATATCCACAGTTCCATGCCAATGTTATAATTTACATTCATGGAAGGTTCTTTCTGATTATTTTTTTTAACACAGTGCTGGTTAAACAACTTCATTTACGTTGATGCAGATTGACAAATATTTCTCATTTATTGATTTAGACATGCTAAAGGATACATGGATAAAACACTTGCAAGTCTTTTCTCTGTCTCAGCCTAAGTTACAGTAACTCATCTCTAGTTACAGTAAATGATATTAAACTAGACAAAAAAGCAAAGCTAATAGTTTGAACTATTTGCAATGTTACTTTTAATCTATACAGTATTTGCCAATTTGGCTTTTGAGCCTATCACAAAGAACAGAATGTGACGTTCACTTTATTTTAGCATAAAAATACTTCTCTCTCCATGGAAAGCCCCAACCTCTTCCATTACTAAGCTTGATCTACACCCCCCAATAGTCCATCAATGTTAGTCCCTTTTGCTGGTTTAATTTTTCTTTACATTTTGATGTGGTATACCAGCTACTTTTTCCAAAGTATCTTTTCCCTTTTACCCCCATATTCAGATTGTTGGGTTAGTACATAAGCCTGCTCCTGGCAATTGCAAGGAAGTGAGTCACAAACATGCAAAACTGTTACAGTATCATGAGGGATATTATTCCCTACCTTTGCTTTGTGAGTAACAAGGTGCTGGTAAACTGATTGAGGCAGGAGTTCTCAAATGGTGAGTTGTGACCCTCCAAGGGGTCGTGTCCAAATTAGAGGGAGTTGGCCATTTTAAAAAAATGTGACCAGGTTTTCAGAGGCTCAGCTTGAGTGTCACTCTGGTCTTTGGTCCCTGCTTGCCTGTGTAAGCTTGCAAAGTTTGAGAATCCATGTGATACATAGGTAAATAAAAGCAATATCTCAAACTTTACCCCAATTAAATAATTTTATTTATGGGGCAGGGATGCATCAATTTGTTTATCATTTTTTAGGCATAATGCATGATTTGACTTGGTTGACAGTGGACCCCTTGGATTAAAGAGTGAGGTGAAGGAGAGAGAAAAAATATATCTGGTTGATAAGGTGAAATAAAGTAGCTTGGCAGCGTATAAATCTGGTAGTGCCTTTCAGAGACTTGTGCAATGAGTCTAACCATCACATAAGTGGCTAGCAAGTACTACCTGATTCCATGATAGTCAGACTCATTGCATGAGTCTCTGAAAGGCACTGCCAGATAAACCGATTTTATCTTTCAGTGTCCACATGTGAGGGTGAAAAAAAAGTTAATAGGGCAGTTGCGGCAGGGTAATCAATGTCGTGCCCTTTTACTGATGTGTGACTATTGTACACATGTACACAAGATGGAGCTTCAATCAATCACCCTACCTTCAAAGAGACTTTCTTGACAGGTATCTCTGCCCAGACATTGCTTTTCTGTACTCCCAAAAACCCTTGAACCGGAGATAACAGTAGAGTCTTCAGAAAACTAAAATGTTGCATTTTCGTTCTTCACAGAATCATTGAATAGTGGCTGGCTACTGTTTTAAGACTTATTTTCAAGTCTCTGTATGGTTGGCTCAGGAATTCTGGGAGTTGAAGTTCTCAAGTCATAAAAGGTCCATCGTTCCCCACCCCTGATTTAAATAATCAGCATGAACTAGAAGAAACATGGTTGGCGTTTTGGTTTTTGAAGGCTTAAGCATTGACCTGTCATATTTTAAACAGCATCTTCCAAAGCCGTGTCTGGATATTTGCTTTTAAATTCTAGGAGCACATTGTGCTATACAGAATTTCATCAAAAGAGTTTCTTATGTCATTCTGGTGTGAGCTGAGAAAATTAATTCGTGTTCACCAAACAGTCTCATTCTTTTTCAGGATTATACAAGAAAACAGGTAAACTAGTATTCCTCGGATTGGATAATGCTGGAAAAACTACTCTCTTGCACATGCTTAAAGATGACAGACTGGGACAACATGTCCCCACATTACATCCCAGTAAGTCAATGTTTCTTTTTCAGTTTTGATGTATACTTAGCACTACTTCAAAGCTGCTGCATGCTTTGTTCATTTTTATGCCACCGAAAAGCTTATGGGGAAGGATATGAATTAAAATAGGTAGTAGCAGTTGCTTGCTTTCTCTTTTTCTCTCTCTTTCTCTTTCTTTTTACTGCTGATAATCAAAGCTATTTTTATTTATGACAATTTCAAATACAAATTTTAAGTGTGAAAGAAATCAAATAGGTGGGGGTTTATTAAATGTACGCTGCCACTTCTATAACCACTCAAAAATATCTTACAACAGTAAAAATGAACTGTACAAATGTACAAACTGTAAATATAGTACAATCAAAATTAGTCAAACATTAAAAACTTGATGAAGGAGTTGGAACAGTCTCTTTTTTTTCAGTTTGCCCTGATTTGGCCCTGTAATGACATAGGCCATTAACTAACCCAGTACTTAGCTGCTTTCAGAAATTCAAGGGGAGGATTTACTGAACGACACTTTTTAAATATATGTATATATTTATATATAATTTCATGTTTCTATAGCTTCTGAAGAGCTGACAATTGCTGGTATGACGTTTACAACTTTTGATCTAGGAGGACATGCTCAAGGTAAGAGAAGCAAACAGGCAGAATCCTCACCACGGTATCTAAATGATGTTAGTTTAATCTTTGTTTGCTGTATTCCAAGGTGATCATACTACAACTTTTTTTTCCAGTTCTGAAAATATTTTTTAATATTGTAAGTATTTGATTTTAAATTTGTTGTGTAGACATTGTTCTGATGCTTTTTTTCTTAAATGCACATATTAAGTGTAAACTTTTGTATCCTTTCCATGGGTGAAGGCAACTCAAATGTTGTATCAATGCACCTTCATTGTTCTAACACTTTCCAGTCAAATTTCAGCACTTCATTTTTATTTCTAAGAATGAAAGAAAGTACGATTACAATTGTTTTATGCTTTTAATAGGATAAAATGCCCAGCTTTGGTTTTTATTACATTTGAAATAAGACAAATTATTATAGGATTTGCTCTGCTGTTGAATATTAGAGTAACTGTCATTCTTGCTATGTATTTATATATTTATCAGCTTTGACTTTGGCTATCCAGTGATTTCAAAATGGTGTTTTCTAGAGTACATGAAATGATGCTCCTGAAAGGGTGTGCTATTTAATTTTTTTATAAGATGTATTAGTAATACAGATAGTCCTCGACTTACAACAGTTCATTTAGTGACTGTTCAAAGTTACAGCGGCACTGAAAAACGTGACTTATGACCATTTTTCACAGTTATGACCTTTGCAGCATCTCCACGATCATGCAATCAAAATTCAGATGCTTAACAACTGTGGGAGAAAAGTTTGTAAAATCTGGCCTGACTCGTTTAACAACCAACTTGCTTAGCAATGAAAATTCTAAGTCCCAATTATGGTCATAGGTCAAGGACTACCTGTAGCATCTATGAATAGAGTAACAAGCGTTGCAGGCAATTTCCTGTTGCAGTCTCTTTATAACCCTCTTTTATTAGCTCGCAGGGTTTGGAAAAACTACCTGCCTGCCATCAACGGCATTGTCTTTCTAGTGGACTGTGCAGATCATGAAAGATTGGCTGAAGCTAAGCAAGAACTTGATGTGAGTTTACAGTATATATATTTGGCACTTGCTAAAATCCAGATGAAAAGCCCAACATTGCGATGACTGGGGGGAAAGCAACAAAACTTATACGATACAACATTTGGATCTGTTGTGTCATTGGGGGAAAGACCGGTTACTATTATCCTTTACTTTTCCTTAAATCTGGGTTAGTAAAGTCAGAACTATCAAAAGGCACAAGCCAGGAGGCCCACAATTGTGTCCTTAGGTAGGATGCTTCTCCCTATTAAAGAATGCATTAAATCAACAGAAGATGTTCAAGGCCCATAATGTATATTCTATATCTATGTTCTAGAGCAGTGGCCCCCAATATTTTGGGCATCAGGGACCAGTTCTGTGGAGAAAAGATTTTCCGCAGACCAGAGTGGGCATGGTTTTGTGTGCTGCCTGTATCTCGTGGATGAGGCTTTGCTCTTTGCGCAGAGCCAATTGCTGGCATGCCGTGGACTGGTGCCGGTTCATGGACCAGGGGTTGGGGATCCCTATTCTAGAGGAACCTTCACCATGTTTCTTATATCATAGCATTACTGCAAAGTAATATGCAGCGCGAGTTCAATTTTTCTTCTCTTTGCAAGCCATTATAGGAAAATATTGAAGAGCATTATATGTTTCAAAGCATAAATAAATAGACTTTAAAGAACTTTCATTAACATGAATTGAATATTTCTGAAAAAAAATATTAGCAACAGTTCATCCCAGTCTCCAAATCTTAATTGTGATTACCCTCTCATAATTTTAATATAGTTACCACCTGTTATCATATACAAGTTATTATGTTATAATCTGAATGGAGTTAAAATGATATTAAATGATCACACGACCATATCATATGGGTCAGTGAACTTTCAACCTCCAGCTTAGAAAATCTGATGTCCAATATTGTCCATCCTTTCAAATACATTTTTGGGGGGAGTCCAATATACCCCTAATACAATTTTTGATGAATCAACTTCAATCTTAGCTTGGTTCATACCATTTTAACATTTTAAGATATGAATCCATTGATGAGCCTTTATATATCATATTTGATCCTTATTTAATGTTATGAAGTAGAATCACATGGAAGAAAGCCATTTTGTATACAGGGTATCTGACTCTTCCTTCTTATTTTAATGTTCAAGAGATCTGGAAGTCAGTCAGTATAGATACTTTCAAGTACCTATTCTTCAGAAGGTCTTCAGAAGTTTCTCCTTGTGTTTGATGTCCTTCTATTTTGTACGGGTTGTATGGAACCTAAAATATTGTACATTTCTTCCTTTCTTCTTAGGCATTAATGACAGATGAAACTATTGCTAACGTGCCTATCCTAATTCTTGGCAACAAGATTGACAGACCAGAAGCCATCAGTGAAGAGAGGTTACGAGAAATGTTTGGTTTGTATGGCCAGACAACAGGAAAGGTATGTGCCTTTTCCATAACACTTAACTTTGGGATTCAGTTTGTTAGCCATGTTTTTTCCTCATGTATTTCTGAGCTCTGCTTTACTTCTAGCTTGTCCAAAAATCTGTAACAATTCCATATTTCTGCAGTTTAATAATATTTCAGGAATCCAGTTGTAACAAGTTTGTTGGAATTTTCTTCTAATCCATTATCTAATTGAGTTATTTACAATAAAAGTAAATTTCTCCTTTTTTTCCCCTTGAAAAACTACATATTGTCTACCTAGAAAGTAAAGCCAAACTACGGTATTTCTGTCCAGGAATAGTTATACATAGAATATTCTTTAGTGGCCAAGTGTGGTTGGACAATAGATAAAAAGAGCTACAAGAGTTAAAGGTGGTCAGCACTATCAAATGGTACTGTTGGGCATTGTCTTCCTGTAAAGAAATCTCCATCAAGAATTCTTGACTGAATTTGCACCCTCTTTTTTATTTTCAGGGGAATGTCTCAGTGAAGGAATTGAACACTCGGCCCTTAGAAGTTTTCATGTGCAGCGTGTTAAAGAGACAAGGTTATGGGGAAGGATTTCGCTGGATGGCACAATACATTGATTAATGCCAAATTCACATTACTACACACTATCCAAACCTGTTCATGTTCTGATCAATCAGTGTACATAACTTGAACTTAATAGATTTTGGTTACAAAAGTGTATTTTTTTTATTGTATCAATTGGGTTAAATTTTAAGCGTAAAGACTGAAAACAGATTTTAAGCAAGTTTTGTCAGTTTGGATCTTGTGACATTAGTCTGTAGGCCTATCAAACTACCTTCTTTTTGGATTAACTTATATGTTGTCTGCAGTTCTCACCCATTTTTGTTTTTAGCTTTCCAACACAGTATGTTTTTTGAATGCACTTTTTAACAGCTCAACCCTACAGACTTGTTGGTCCTATTTAATGCTCATCATGTTAAATTTTTAAGTATTTTTTTCAGAACCAATTTTATAAATGTAAAGTGAATAACGACTCCTCAAAGGATAGTAATGAATAAGCTTTATGAATAATTGCATGATGCCTTACGGTTTTCAATAATATACTTTCTTATGCAACGTCATGCAATAAAACTAAATCCCATTTCGTGGCATCTTTAATGGGGACATGTTTCATTTTAATGTGTCTTAACCTAGTAAATATGTTTTAAAATGTGAATCTGTGGGGTAGTTTTCTAAAACACAGTATAATTTCCATGTACTGTAGACTTTTTATATTATTTATTTGATTACCTTTACGCTGGGAATGAATCACACTAACGTTATCCATGCTTGTGGATGTAAATGTTCAGTCGCTGTTTTTTATGTTGTACAGAAAGAAGCACTACTGTATGGTCTTGTTGTGTAGTGCGTCATGTAGTGCTAGTGAGTGCCTGAGTGCGGCTTTTTAGGAAACCATTGGGTTGGTACTGCAAATACACATTTAGAAGCCTGGCTCCTGTGTGAATTATGTTACTGGATTGAGTATGGTGTAACTTACCCACTGCTCTGAGCATTTGTCTTTCCTGTCACAGCATTCATACAACCTGTCAAAGGTTGCAAAAGGTGACTGATTGCCATTCAAATGATACAGAGAACAGGTCAGTGTTGCCATCCTTGGCTACAGAGGTGGAATTTTATTTTTTATTTTCTCTTAACTGCATATCTGTTAATAAACTGAGAGTGGTCATTCAGAGAAGGAGCTGTGTATCATCTTCATGGGTTTTTTTTAAATTTAGCATTGCCACAAAGTTCCACATTTTGATTTCAAAAATACCCCAAAATGGATTTAGGAAATGAAAAAATACCCTTACAGCAATCAATCATTCTAAGAATCTTAGTGCCCTTGCATGTAATTTCCTCCAGTTGAGAAGCCAAGTGTTCAGATGGCACAGGGAGCCCTCTATGGATGCTGTTTGAAACTGCTTTCCTTTCCTTCTCCCTTCAGTCCAGATGCTGATTAAGATTCATATGCTAGATTTAAAAGTGAATGACCAGAAGGTCTCATGTAGATTTGAGTTGTCAGACTGCCTTGTGTAAAGCCCCGGAGGTAGGGTTTTTGAAGAACTATAGTTATTTTTATTATATATACTTATTATCAGGAAATAAGCTTTTCACTGATGTGTACCTTTATGCATTTTCTGAAAAACTGGAAATGAGAGCGTAACGGACAAAGTTGATATGGTCACTGGTGTCTTGCTGAGTTATAGTACAATACAGGTAGTCCTCAATTTATGACCATTCACTTAACGGGCATTCAAAGGTACAGTGGCACTGAAAAATGTAACTTACAACCAGTCCTCACACTTATAACCCTTGTAGAGTTCCCATATTCACATGATCAAAATTCAGGCATTTCTCAACCAGCATGTATTTACAATTGTTGGGTATCCTGGAGGTCATATGATCATTATTTAGGGGGCTTCTGACGAATAAAGTCAATGGGGGAAGCCAGATTTACTTAAAGAACAATGGTGAGTCACTTAATGAACATGACAAAAAGGGTTCTAAACTCACTTAGCTGCATCACTTAGCAATGTTCCCGTCCCAAATGTGATCTACCTGCATACAAATACAACATTTAAGATTTGTTCAAGTATACAGTTAACTTTAGGAAGGCAATTATATTTTTGGGAAGATACTAAACCTCCACACTTTATAAATTTCCTTTATAGTTCTGATAAAAGAGATCTGGACCATTAAATCAATTTGTTTATACTGCCTCTAGTTCTCATTCTGCATGCTGTTGATCTTCTCTTCTATAACTTTGATCAAAACAAACATTTTAGTTTTTCTCCCCTTTCATTCAAAATGCTTTTAGAACCTGAAGACATATTTTTCAAGACATTTTATAAAATTAGAATGATCGGTGTTAGTGGGAACTAGCATCTTGATTTTAGTTGTTGCAAAGGAATTAGAAAAATGGTTTGCCCCTGCTGGTATCTGGAAATGTTATCTTCCTCGATTCTTTCTTTTAAATGTAACACTTCCAGTTCTATAAAAGGAGGGCACAATAGTTCTTTCAGTATTTGATCTTGTGCAGCCATCTCAATCTTTTTGTTACCCTGTTGGTGTTAATGTAGGACTTGAGTTTATACAGCTTATTTTAATGTGTCCTTGTGTTCTCATGTGTTCCTGTAAGGAAGCCTTTTCCTAGAGCAAAATAATGTGTGGACAAAGTCTTTTGGATGCAACATAAAATACATTTGTAGAATGGTTAGCCATCACTATTAATTGGATCTCTCCTCTGCCATAGGGAATCTGGCAAGTTTTCCAACTCTACATTTTAAAATTCATTCTTGTTAGATTTTATTTTTATTTTAATATTTATAATGGTTAACTCTTAACTAAAAAAGGTGCACAATAGTGAAAATTGCTTTGCAACTTGCTGGATCAGATATTATAGCAATTTATCTTCCAAATATGAAATTGTAAATAACAACTGTTTATTTTTCATATTTTGCTCTGGAATTCAATCACTGCTGTTGCCTTTGGAAGACTTTTAAAGCTAAGTGGGTAGTTGCTGTATAAGGTGACAAGCAAATACAGCAACTCAAAATGACCAACCGCTAACCAAACTGACATGGAGTGGAAGGTTTGCTATCTTGCAGTGGTAAAAGAAATTGGAGGTAGTCTTCGACTTACGAATACAATTAGGAACAGAATTTCTGTTACTAAGCAAGACAGTTGTTAAGTAGGTCACACCCAAGTTTGTTACCATTTTTTGCCATGGCTATTAAGCAAAACACTGCATTTACTAAGTAAATCATGAGGTTGTTAAATAATCCAACTACCTGACTGACTGCTTATATGACTGGTCACAAATGACAATCAAACCCAAGTTGCCTCAACTGTCATAAATACATGCTGGTTGCCAAGCACCCACATTTTGATTATGTGACTGTGGGGATGCTGCCATGGTCATAAGTGTGAGGACTGGTTGTAATTTACTTTTTTCAGCGCTGTTGTAACTTTGAATGATCGCTAAATGAATGGTTGTAAGTTGAGAACTACCTGTACTCCACCAGACACATTATTGACACAACAGGAATGTCCTACTGGACTTCTAACATATAAAATGGGGAAGAGGCAATATATGTTAAGAATTCTAAATGAAAATGCTGATACTTTCAGAAAAATAATTTAGTATGTGAAAAACATGCTTATTGTTTGTTTGTTGTCCCATTTTCAGAACTGCTTAAGACAAGGGAAACTTTTTTATAGAGAGACATTCCTCTCCTTAAAGGAGACTGCATGAATTCCATACACAGTGAAGTCATATGCATCCAGGACAGGCATCATTGATGTGGTTTATGAAATAAACGCATTAATCAGAATTCATACAGTTTCTTCCATTAGGCTTTGTGTAGAAGTAATTTAAATTGCAATTTAGACATCTTATTATCTTTCAGGCATGTGCATAATGCCAATCTTTTTCTATTTTAATCCCCTCTGCTAGAATAGTGTATCAGTATTTACCAAAAAGGAAATAGATACAAAAGTACAAAATGATTTTTCCCTGGCTTAAATGGGAATTGCTTCTGTGATATGAAGAAATCCTCCCCTCCCCTTCCCACTTCTTTCAACATGGAACAATTTCAGTCAGTGTAAAAGTTATGTATTTAATTTCAGGAAATAGTTCCCAAAATCATTCAGTCGTTAATTCTGTGTGTGTGTGTGTGTGTGTGTGCATGTGTGCAACAATGTTTCCCCCACTGAGTGGGTGGCTTGTTAAATAGCTTTCATTTAAAGGACAGCAACCGTGTGCTGAAAATATAAAATTAACTAATAAAATGCTCATATGAAATATGCCTAACTTAGTATGTATTACTAGAAGTTCATCTTTCCCCTGCTTGCCAGAGTTTGTTTTTGAGACAAAGCAAAAAAACGTGCTGCAATTATTGATTTAAATTTACATTTTGATTGCAGCATACTGTGGTATTTAATTATGTTCTAATACCAGCTTTGGATCTAGATGTAATAAGGCAGAAAATAACTGGCTGGCAAAAGAATACATACATTTGATCCTTATCTTTAAAAATCAGGCATATGTGCATTATCACTTATTTGTGTGTCAACTTTAAATGTCCATATGAAGTTCAAGAAAGCTGAACCCAAGTCTTTAAGCCACCTTTGGCATAGACAGAATCACTTTGGAGAAAAGGGAGGGCTTCAAGCTACCCTGTTCAAGCCTTGCAATTTTCAAAAGCAGTAAAAACATTTGTTCAAATGCTAGGGAAGAGCTTAGCCTGTTTACTCTTTATTTTAAGACTACGAAACTGATATCTCTCCATGTGACAGTAGCATCAGATCTATTTAGAGGATTGTAAACATGAAATCGTCCAGACGACTTATTTGATTCCTGACCTGACCTTATCCAACTGTTACAGAGACTGACTTCTACAAAGATGTGACAAACTATGGGATAGCAGCATCTCAACCCCCAAGAATAAGCTGCCTACCTTCCTCTGATCTACTTTGCTGTGTTTTTTACTGTCAGGACTTTTGAGATTGACAATATATGCACTTCCAATTTAAATGGACAAGAATCCAGGCTAAAGAGCAGCATTCCTAAGAAAGGACAGTTGGCCTTTTTCCAGAATTTTCCTTTTCTTAACAAGCCCATGTATTTGGCTATATCCATTTATACCACAAACTCTATCACTCCTTCAACTAAGAATAACAGTAGCCTTGTAGGATCAAGCCAAAGTCTTTTTTAATCCAGTATTTTGTTTCTCATAGCAATCAACCAGATGTCCCAATGCTCACAGGCATCAATTGGAACTATGCATCCCCAGCTGGTTTTTTTCTCTCCAACTAGAGTTTAGGGGGTCACATAAAGTCTTCAAGGCCTTTGAGAAGTCATGACTGCCACAAATTTCTCCATCACCTTTTAAAGCCATCTAAGTTAATGGCCATCACCATGTCCCCACCATAATTCTACAAATTATCTCCTGTATCAAGAAGTATTTTCTTTTCTGTATTGCAGATCTTCCAATACATTTATTTAATATTCTGTGGTTTTAAATTTCTGAGAAAGGAAATAAACTTCCTGCTCATTTTGTGCAACTTAGGCATGATTTTGTATACCTTGATGTTTTCATCTACTCATCTTTTATCCAAGTTAAAGAATTTCAAACTTTTCTGTCTTCTCATGTTAAAGGTATTTGACCCTCTGATCCATTATGCTTTTTCCCCCCAGAACTTCCTTTCTTCCTTTTTCAACGATTTCTAATAATTCTTAATATAGAATTGGTTATATACACACATAGACACATAGACAGACACACACTCACACACAGAAAGAATATTTTTTCACAAAATAATAAGACATATCAAAAGAAATAGAAAAAAAGGAAAGAAAGAAAAAATAAGGAAATACAAGAAATTAAAAATTAAAGTTCACTATATGAATGACTTCCAACCTTTCCAACAGATAATTACACACTTAGTTCCTCCTTACTCTTAGATATAGAACAAGTCCCTTTAGTGCTTTATTTAATCCACATCTTACTCTTCAAATGTAGAAATCATTTTTTTCCCTTCTTTCAGCAAAAGTCCCTATAAAGTTTCCAGTCTTTCAGAAAAGTTTTGATTCTTTTTTTCTCTGACCAATAGATCAGTTTTACCATTTCTGCAAATGCTGACATTTTTGCAATCCATTCCTCCCCTGTGGAGATTTCATTATTCTTCCATAGTTGTATAGAATTTGTTAGACTTACAGCTTTTGCGTACTAAGTCAACATCTTCACTGAGGGATCCCCTGTGACTCTTAAGATACTTTTTCTGATTAATTCTAGACAGCACAGACCCCCATCAGCTTTTATTACCTCATCGTGCATCACTTTAGACTTTCTTAAACAACCTCATTTGCATTTTTTTAAATACTTACCCAGTTTACAGATATCTTTTTGGAGCCCCTTGACTTTTGGTTTTTCAAAAGCGAACAGTTTTATGTAATCTGTAACCTTGGTCACCTGTTAACCTTTTGGTTAGGATCATTTGTATGTGTTAAAAAGCATTTTGCCCAACACAAAGAAGACTTATTCCTGCTGCCTGTCAACAAATTAGCAATCCATAAAATGATAGGTCCTGGGGCATAATTTCAGTTGGCAAGTTTCATTGGAGGAAGGCTCTGAAGATGACAAATATAATAAACCAATTTATCTAGACACTAACACTTTTTCCCCCAATTCTAGGCAGGCCTTGTTTTCAATGCCATGATTCACTAAGGAAACTATTCTGGGGTGAAGAGGCCAAGATTTTGAAAGTGGCATTTCGCAGATGGTATTCTCAAGCCATTAAAAAAGGGGACCTTAGTACTCTGCTGTACTAAATTCAATCTGAACATAATGGTGAAAAATATCTTTTTAGTGATATGATTTTCATGATAAAGTGTCAAGTTCTAAGTGACAAGTCTCTTAGCCTGTGCAATGACAAGGAATAATCTAAGATCAAAAGAAGATAAATTGAAGTCAGTAGAAGATGTCCACCTTAAGCAGCACCTTTTGTGTCTATTTCCCTCCAGAAATCTCGGCCTATCATCCCATAATTTCTTATCAATTTCTGTACAGGTCTACATCAGGGGTGCCAAACTGTATTTCTTTGGGGGCTGGATCAGCATTGCAGTTCTCCTTCATGGGCCGGGGGTGGTGGTGGAGACGGGATGGACACCTCCTGCCAGCCAAAATGGCCCTTCCGCCCCATTTTCGGCCTGGACAGCCTCCTGCAGCACCCTGCCGACCAAAACAGGGCATCTCACATGGCTCCCCCGTGCCCCATTTTCAGCCTGGATGCCTGCACTCTGCTGGCCAAAACAGTGGGGGGGGGGCTCATGTGCCCCCCACACCTCATCTTGGCTGCCAGTAGCACCACAAGCCAGTTCTTTACTATTTCCAGGCCGGCCCCATGGGCCAGATTTAAGCACCCTGAGGGCCAGATCCGCCCACAGGCCTTAAGTTTGACACCCTTGATCTACACTATTAAACAAAATATTTGGAGAGACCCACATTGGGAAAGGTTAACCCAAACAAAGGATAATGAAATCTGTCCTAATAGAATAGCCAAGATGACAAAGTTACAGAACCGCACTGTTGATGGATGCAGGAAGACAATGGGTAGGGTTTGCGTTATGAGAACTGAGCTACTGTGCTTTACAAACCATAATTTATGGCTTAGTGCAATAGGTGAACACAGCCAATTTGAGTTTATTTATTAGACCTTGGCTAAGCAAACCTTGAGTTTGTATGATGTATGAACCAAGTGGTATCTAAGGCAGCAATGAATCAGGCAAGGGTCAGCAAAAACCAACTGCCCACCTTGCAGCTGACTCATATTAATGCTTCCCCCTCTTTTATATATACATGAATGCTATTAATTTCCATGCTAGAAACTCTAGGTTGCACACATTACAACATATCCCATGTCAAAATGTATTCAAACAAATTAAAATGCAAGGCATCTGGATCAGATGTCTTAAAGCTAATGGCATCCTAAGCCATAAAGCTTTCCAGGGCTTTCTAGTAACATAAGCTATTCTCGTCATGAAACCTTGTCTTGAAATTGGAGATGAGCAGAGAGAAATTAATCTGTAAATAAGTTGTTCCTTCAGAATAATAGTTCGTTAACATATGTACTGTACGCACCCAATAAAATATGTCTGGAAGCTTGAAAAGGGATGAAAAAAAGAGGTACAGGCTAGTTTTTTAAAAGTGCTTTAGTATTTTGATCTGAAATTCTAGTTGGCAGAATATAGAAAAGTTCAGAATCAGATATAAGGAATCTCTGTACAAAGATCTCCCCCTTTTTTACTACCCTGCAATCTCTTAATTTGGGGTAGAATTGGAGTGTCTGGATGGAACTGAGCATTTACTAGACGAATGCCCTTCTGAACGCCAACATGGAGTTTGCAGCAGATATTTTTTCTTTGCACTCCAGGAGAGAAACATCTGCCACTACCTAGGATTGAACGCTCAACCTCTAAAGTGGGAGGCGAGTGTTACCACCACATCACTCAAAATCTCTGTACAAACATCAAAAAGCAGAAAACAGGAACAGGAAGGATGAGAACAGTCATTGCTGATATCAAAGCAATGTTGTTTTATAAAAAGAATATAAAAACGCTAAATATTTCATTTACTGTATTGCACAGAATTCTATCAGGTGGCTTGCTTCTAAAAACGCCATCTAGATCTTGCAAGCAGTTACTTGTGCAATAAGTAGTTCTTATTGATTTAGCAAAGCATTTTAAAGAGGCAGGCCACTGAATTAACATAACCCTGACTATAGATGTGCATGCACATACTGTATGCATGTGTGCACACTCACACATACACATGAGTTTAATTAAGAAGCATCCATGCATTGGAGATTTGTACTTCTGGGTCTAGTCTCCAACGATATGGACGAAAAATAAAAGGATGATTTAAGGATGATATAATTCAGATAGATGTTCCATGGTATTACTATATACATTGCACAATTAGACTTCCATCTGAAAGAACCTAAAGCTAAATGCAGGTATTACAGTTCCAACATTCACAAACATATTTTCCACTTTTTTCTCTTTCTTAAACTATCTCTTCTGATTAAATATTTTTTTAATATTTGATTTGAACTTGGACTCAGCACCTCTTCTGTGACCTTAAGATATGGCATTACTATAATAAAGTTTTGGAACCAGCAAAAACAATCTTCATCATCCACCTGCAGTTAGGGAAAGATATAGAGAATAAGATAATGGGAGTTCCTTGTATCTTTCAGAAATTAAATAACCCTGATGTCATGACATAACAGGGTCCGTCTGAAAAGGACCATAAAGTATGGGGGCTGGGGGTTAGATTAGAAGACCTCCAAAGTTCCTTCCAACTGTTATTTTGTTAAACTTTTTTTTTTTTTCAAATAAGTTTTATTTTATTTTTGTACAAAATCTTCCATTACACGGTATGACGTCTGGGTACAAAAGTTTACATAAATGATTAGGGATACAAATCTATTCACATAACATTATTTACTAAATTATATAATATATCTTTCATAGTATCAATCA
>JANHFL010001474.1:159242-172688 GCA_032468155.1 Oxyrhabdium leporinum
TACTTTACTTTCTTAGTAATCTGAATGTCTAATCTCTTCATTAACTCTTTTTTTCTGTTTTTCTGTGATATTTTTCAGTAAGATCTTAGTTTTTTCCTTATTTATTTTCAATCCTGCCACTTCACTCTTCTATTTTTTTAAATAGCTTAGGCCCTGTTTCTTGAGGATTTTCTAAAATAAAAACTAGATCGTCTGCAAATGCCTGTAATTTGTACTCTTCTTTTTTTATTTCCATACCTTTTATCTCCGTATCTTGTCTAATGTTTCTATTTAATAGGTCCAATGTCAGTACAAATAATAATAACATCCTTGTCTTGTACCCTTCTTAATGTTAACCTTTTCAATCATATCTCCATTTACCATCACCTTTGCAGTTTGTTTATAGTATATTGACTTAACCATCTTAATAAATCTCTCCCCAAAGTCCATCTCTCTTAGTTGTGCTAACATAAATTGCCAGCTCACGTTGTCAATCGCCTTCTGTGCATCTAAGAAAATCAGTGCCATTTGCTTCTCTGGATGCGCTTCATAGTACTCCAATGTATTCAAGATTATTCTCATATTGTCTTTGATTGTCTCTTAGGTAAAAACCCATTTTGATCTGAATGTATAAATTGATTTAAGAATCTCTTTAATCTTTCTGCTATTATTGAGGCAAATATTTTGTAGCCTGCAGTGAATAAAGATATTGGTCTATAGTTTTTAATCTGTTGCAAATCTGAATCTTCTTTCAGTATGAGAGTAATATATGCTTCCATCCAAGAGTTTGGTACTTTCACCTCTATCAGTAATTCATTGAACACTTCCAACATTGAATTACTTAAAGAGTTTTGTAAGTTTTTGTATAATTCTGCTGGTAATCCATCCGGGCCTGGTGTTTTGCCATTGTTTTGTCTTTTAATTGCTTCCGTTAATTCCATTGTTATTCTTTCTTCGAATGTTACTTTAACTGTTTCTGGTACTGTAGGTAACTCAGCTTTCTTTAAATATTGTTTAACTTTATCTTTTGAAATTTTCTCTTGATCATATAATTTTTAATAATAATTTTGAATTATTTTCTTTTTATCATCATTTTGATGAAAAAGAGTCCCTTCATCATCTATTAATTGGTAAATCAATTTCTTTTCTCTCTCCTTTTTCAATTTATATGCCAACCATCTTCCTGGCTTGTTTGCATTTTCAAGAAAGTTTTGTTTAGAGCTTTTGATTTTTTTTGTGCTAGCTCTTCTTTATCTATTAAATTCAACCTATGCTTTTTTAGTTCCATTTGATTTTTTATACTGTAAAAATCCTCTTTGTTGCTGTTTGGTGCATATATTGCTACTAAAAGTATCTGTTTATAATTCATCGTTATCTCCACCATCAACATTCTATCCCCCTCATCCATAAAAATTTGTTTAGCATTCATTGTCTCTTTTATATAAAGTGCTATTCCCCTCTTACTTTGTTGTGGAAGAGAGGTATATAACTTCCCAATTTTAGGGTGTTCGTGTTCCAGTACTTTTTTGTGTTGCTTTTTGATATGAACTTCTTGTAAACAGATTATGTCCAATTTTAATGTTTCTAATTTACTAAAAGTCCTTTTCCTTTTTGTTGCAGAGTTCAGTCCATTTATGTTAACTTTATTTCTTCTTCCATAGCTTTACTTGTAGATAGGTTTCGCTGCTCTAGTTGCTCTTATCTCTCTCACTTCCTTTATCTTTGCTCCATCTCTTATGGCTATTTTCTCCAGGTCCCTTGCGTCTTCTTTTTGTTGTATATCCCTCTCACCTGCACTTTCTTCTTGACATCTATCCTCCCTTTCATCTCACATCCTTACTTCCTCTTGTAGTCCCAAATAATAGTCATAAAATTGCTCCGTTTGGATGACCTTGAACCAGTCATTCTATCTCAACACTAGGGAAGCAGGTAATAGCAAACCCCATCTGAAGTCTAGCCAAGAAAGCTGCAGGGACTTGTCCAAGCAGTTGCCATAAATCAACACTGATCTGAGATACAGAACACAAAGCATTACAATATCTCCATCACCGCCCTTCATTCAGAGTCAGACAGTTCCTCTTGTAACTCTTTTAGGCCCAAATCAAACAAGAGCTGTCCAGTCAGACTCATAAAATCAATTTCCTGTTCCCAGGTACTATTTCCCATCATATAACTCTAGGCAGGATAGCTCCCACCCAAGCATTTCATCCTCTACAATGGTGTTGAATCTGTTTATGTGATTCTGCCAATAGACACAGTCAAACAGGTAAAGAATAGTGAATCTGCGTGCAAAATCTCCAAATATTCCCCACCATCAGTTTTGCTGGCTGTGACTGCTGGGAGTTATAATTCAACATGAGCTGAAGGATTAAGTGTTCCTTAGCTCTGTTCCATGTTTTTTTTTAAAAAACAACCCTCTTATAAGCTCTTTAATTTAGGAGCCATTCTAGTGCAATGTGATGACAGCTGCAGTAGCGAGCAACTCAGCAGACAGTGTTTATCCTTTTTGGAACTGTCAATAATCTGTTAGGATTTGCAGGTAGAATTAAAAGAGGGAAGGCCTGGATGAGCACTGCAATATGAATATGATGGGGCCTCCATTTCCACTTCAGTTATATACACAGAAGTCAATATTCATATCTTCCGCATGTCCCTCTCTTCCCCTGGCCATTTGCGCAAGAGATGTGGATGTGCGTTTGCATGAATTGCACAAATTTCTCTGTTGGAGATCTTCTTTATTGGACTGGGATGTGGAGGATTTTCAGCACATATCTATTCCTATTGACACCTATTTACTTGCTCATTCATTTTATACATTTACTGCTGGGGAGCTATAGAAATGGCATCTGCAGTATGTCTCTGGCCAATGGATCAGATTTAGTAATTTGTTTCATCCGCTGGGGGACTCTTAGGAGCAGAACTGTGATAAGAACCGTTTTTCCAGAGCAAGTTAATTTAATTCTTCTTAAGATGTATCTAATTACACACACTCTCATGTACAAATGGGAAGAAAGCCCTTCAGTGTTTCTAAAAACCAGTTTCTTATTTAAACAGAAGTAGAGGAGGAAGATAAATATATGTTTTGCTGAATAACAATATACACATTAATAACTTTAAAAACTAGATAGATTGCCAGAAGGACGAGAGAAAAATAAGAAAGCCTGAGGGACCTGACATCTGATGATAATCATCATTGTCCAACAGACTGTGATTGCAGACTAGAATGATGGAAACAAATCTAAAATGTTTAATATTCATACTAATTTATCATCTGCAAGCTGAAGGGTTCAAAAATGAAGCCCCACCATCAGCTCCTGGGATAATCATTTACTAGTTGCTAACAGCGAGACAGTGCCCAGGCTATCTCCTGTCAAAATATACTCACGTACAATTGCCAGCTTCCAGAAGATGGCATCTTAGCGCACAACTTGCGTGCCACAGAACCTGCAGGGTGAAATACTTCCTGCATAAAAAAGAAAAGGCTCTGCCTTCTTAAACTCAACTCTCCTCTTAACAGAGGGGGCGGCAAAGGCTGACAAGATGCAGAGGAAAGGAAGAAGAGGACTTGACAGCATTCTTGCTCCTGCCTTTTATCTTTCTACTGCTGACTGTAGAGCACAAATTGACTGTGATATTTTCGCACTTCATGGAAGATCTATATTTAAAAATCCTGTCTCAAGGCCAGCCCAAATGACTGTGCTGCCTGAGGCAAAGAAACAAGATGGCTTCCTCGCCTGGTCTTTCTGTATACAAAAGCCAAAGGGTTTGGCAATGTCATACTTCTTCAGCACTGACAGAGAGCTCTCCTCCAGACTCATTTAGAGGGGCCAGAGGCCAGGTGACGCACAACGACTGTCTGCACCGCTCAGTATTTGTCACCTGAGGCAACTGCCTCATTCTTCTTAGCAGAACTCTTCCATTCCCACAGACATGTCAATAACTTCACATTTTTAATAAGCTGGGCTCTAACTTACAAAATCTTAGTTAGAATACAAGTTTGAATCTTTTTCTGTAGCTAGTTCTTAATCTTTGATAACAATCCTTTGCTGTTTAAATTTATTTCATGCTTCTCTCCTCTATTGGTTGAGTGACATCAGGAACAGAGTCTCACAGTGATGACACTCTATCTGTACTATTCTGTCTTCTTCCAAACCCTGAACATGTCAGGTGGGGAGGCAGTTACCTATCTTATATCCTGCATAGTTGGCTTTTCCCTTTTCAGAGCAGAATTGACTCCAACTGAAATGCCACAGGATGCTCTCTTTCCCACATATTTTTTTCTAATTAAATTATGAGAAATTTTTACCTAATTGCTTTGTACATTTCCCAGGAATAAAGCGCACATTAAGATTTAATAAGACTCTGCTCCACTCACCACAGAGCAGCTATCCAAGATGATTGCCTCTCTTAATGTTCTCATCTGTTTCCTCAAGAGCCAACCAAAATGATCATTAAGAAATAAAGGCCCTTCCACGGGTATTAAATATACCTTTGTGCACCTGGTTCCTTGCAAATGATCTACAACTGTGCTACGCCCAAGGAATAATAACAAGGATGCTAATTACCCTGTGGCTGGTCCTACATCCAGACAAATTGTGTCATCAGTTCTTGTGGGAGGGGGATCCAACTGTGTCCTTTGAAAGAAAGCAGCCACTATCAAATGTTGATGCTGGTGTCAGCAGCTTCCCAATTAGCTCAAATGCTTATATTGTCTAGTTCTATTTGAACTGGTTCCCTGTGGCCTCCATTCCTGCTCTGCATCATATGTACATGTTGCAGTCTGATTCTTCCTGTCCTTGCCTGAGCTAAACATGACACATAACTTATAGGGAGGGACCTTGGCAGGAATACTGGGGCTTTTAAAGGAGCTCTTAGACAAATATGTTTTGTTCACCAAGAGACCTGTTGTATCAGGAATCTTAGAGACTAATGTTTCTGGAAAAATCAAGGGATTTGGGAAGTTCTATAAAACCTGGGCACCTAATAGTACACTTGCTGCCCTATGTAGCAATCTCTCAGATATACTATAAGTGGAGGCACCTTCTTATAGCATACACATTTGTTAGGGACTCAAGATGGAAAGCTTTGAGACAAGAGTCCCAGGCGTAGAATTCCTCCCTGTTTAGTAACAGTTGAATCCAAGTTTGAAATGTTTGCTCTCCTAGCATTTAGTTAAAATGCTCACAATAAAAGGGAATTTAGCTAACTGCAACCAGGGTTGTTATCTGCCTGAATGACGCAATAACACCAGTAAAGCAAAATATTAAAACGTACTTATAATTTCTGAACAGCTGATTCTTTTTTATATACGTATTTTTATTTTTGTTAGTGTACATCCATATTATGTGTGAACAATGATAGTTCTGAGCATCATTCATATTAATCCTATTTACCACAATATTAGTATTCTTTGTCGCATTTATCAAATGTGAGTAATCCTCTTTATATTATTTAAACCTACGTTGAAAAAAGATGCCTAACATTTATAAACCCTTAATCTCTCTAATCTCTCTAATTTTTTTGTTCTATAAAAAAAACAGAATTTCCCCTAATTTATTTCTGCTTCTCCAACTTACAATCAAGCTAATATTTAATATTTAGAAAGCAATTCTTTCTATCCATCATCGCTTGTGCACATTAGTGCTTCAATTCTTATCCGTTTTTTTACTTGTTTCCCACACTCATTTTCATTTCTACCTTCATCACTATCTTTCTTATTTAATCTAAACATTTCTCCCAATACATTCTTATATTGCCACTTCTCCCACGTGTCTGCCCATGTCCCAATCTCCTTATCAATGATATCTTCCTGCTTGCTCATTTGCTGATTTGTCTGTTTTATTTTCTTCAATCTTTCTTCCTTTATCAGCTAATTTGTCAGTCCTATTTTTTTTTGCTCCAATCCTTGATTTATTTGTTGATTTGACCAATTCCTGTTTTTTTCTGCTCCTTTTGCTTGCCATTTGTCTGATCTTCCTCTTCCTCGAGCATTTGCTTCATTTGCTCATTTTTCTGATCCATATTTATTCCTTGTTCGTATTCAATTTGCTGATTTTTTTTTCATCTTGTCTTTCCATTGCTTCCATCATTTCAAGGGCAGTTTGATCTTTATTTATTGTCCTTTGTAAAATATTTTCCATTTTCTCATCCATGCCATCCATTAAAACTTTAATACTTTGAAACATCAAGGTCACCTCATGAAAAAGTCCACTCATTTCCACAGCTTGAACAGCCGATTCTTGACTACAAGAATTAGTCAACCCTTGGAAAGTTATCCAATTCAAATTGGATAACTTAGTTGATTAGTTGATCACTTTTCTGCCCATGCGGTCATGTTTCTTTGCGCTCCAGACCCAGAACACTTCTCAACGGGTCCCTTGTTGATGTCAGCATTTTTAAATGGGACAAATGCCATATTATAAAAGCTCAGCCACAATGCCAGGCTTGGTAGACCCCAAGCTTAAAAAAAAAAAGAAAAAAAGCAGCCCTCACCTCCAGTTCTGCAGACCTTCTCAGCAGCCTGAGGAAAAGTACAGATGACACAGTTCCATTTCCTCCCATCCAGCTGATTCATCCTTCTCCATTGAACTCCACTGAACCGTGTGTAGGTGGGGAAAGGCTAGTGAGAAACACATGATTGGGTGAGGTGGAACTCTGCAGAGGTTCAAGTTCATCAAGAACTTGATGTGATTTTCACCTTTCCCAGTTTCTAAACAAGCAGGATCGTAGGCGTGGTAATAATTGTTCTTGTCGCTACTTGTCTGTTTGTGTCAGCTGAACCAATCACAGCAATCTTTTCTCTAAAGATGAGACATGAGATTAAAAAACAAACTTTTATTTTATTTATTTTCCACACTGTTGAACTCCCTCAGAGAGGGAAACTTGACAGCTAAGAGCACAATGGAGGTGGAATAAACGCAACAGTGTTGAAGGATGGACTCTGGGCTTTGTGGCTGATGGGCCAGGGACGAGAGACTTTGGGACCTCAAAGGCAAACCTGTCACCCGGACCGCAAAAATACGAATGGCCACTAGATGGCAACAAAGGGATGTTTGTCTTGCCGCCTCTCACAGGAAGGAGAACGAGAATAAAAAAGCAGCCGCGACTGCCAGGGACTTCCAGCCCACGTTGCTGAGGCGAAGCGTCCCAGGCAGCGTCCCAGCCAGCTCTCTTGCCTCGCTCCTCATGACCTCGGTAGTCCTCGTGGCTACTGTCTTCGGGCTGCAAAAAGCCTCAGCAACCGCTAGAGCGGGTAGCAAAGAGACACAGAAAACCTCGTCTCTCTGCTGACCTTGAGCATCAGGGCACGGTAGCTTCATAGCCCCGCGCGACACGTTGCTTTGAAGCCTTTAGAGCAAAGGGATGGGCGTTATAAAGGTCCCCAGGCGGCCTCCTTCGCTCTACCGGTGCCCCTGCGGCGGGCTCTTTCCTCTGTGTGTGTGTGTGTGTGTGTTTGTGCGTGTGCGGGAGGAGAGCAGGGAGTGTGTCGGAGCCCGGTCGGGAGAAGCGCGTCGCAGCGATGATTCACACGCTTTCCTGGGAAAAGGACGCGCGAGCTTCTGCGGCGAGAAGTCAGCTCTCCCGCTCCAATTTCTCCCCCCACCCCCGTGAACTTGCTCACTCGTTTGCCTTCCGCAGGCAGATAACCGGGGGGGGGGGGGCGAGCGGGAAGCTCGGAAATGGAAGATCGGAGCAACCATTGATCAGCAGGAAAAGGGATTTATCTCTTTCTCGCGTTTCCCTCAGCCACCGTGATTTAGTTGCTAGGTATGATGGCCTTTCGCCCTCCTTCGCCCCTCCCCGTTGGTCAGCTGTATTTATTTATTAGTTCAGTTCCGAAGCAATATCACCACCAGCGCCAACCCCTCGATGCCCATTTCGTTGCTAAGTCTGTTGGAGCCGCCTCCCCTACCTGCGAAAATCTGTGCTGTGCACAGCCAGCAGATTGGAAGAATCCCCAAGTGGGAACAGCCTATCAAAGCAAAAGGATAAGTGAGCTGGTTAAATTTAAGAAGGCATCCTGTTTATTATGGAACTGCAGTAATAACCCTTGCCTGAAGTCTGTGTGCATTCTTGAAGATACTCCTAGTGAAGGGGAGAACCATGCCCAGGAGGCTGATTAACAAAATGGAATAGGAAGTTGCCTTACTCTTTTTTTACAATTGCAGGCTCAGGGCTATTGCTCACAGCCAGGTTGAAGTGCTGTCCACCAATCCTTTTTTTATTTCCCCGGTTAGTCATGTCTAATTCTCTGAGACTACCTGGACAAAAGTTCCCATTGTTTTCATGGCAAGGTGGTTCCCCCCCCCCAGAAGTAGTTTGCCATTGCCTCATTCCCAGGGCCATGAGAAAGTGGTTGGCCCAAGATCATATAGCTGGCTTTGTGCTTTAGTTGGGACTAGAACTTATGGTCTCCTGGTTTCTAGCCTGATGCCTTATCCACTACAGCAGACTGGGTCTCACCAATCCTTTAGCTGGCAAAAAAAACTACACCAACACAAAGTGTTGCTTTTACTGGAGACTCCTGTCCTGCTATGCTGGCTTGTAATCCCGTATCCCTGCCATTGCTGGTCAGCTACTGTTCAGGACCTTAGTCTCCCTTTCAGAACAAATGATTCTGGACTTCAAAAATCCAGATGACTATTAGAAGTCAGCAAAGCGTTAGAGTGTTCTGGATGTCTTTGGTGCCATCTAGCCCAAATCTGGAGCTAAATTTCATGTAGTTTTGGAGGGTTGTTTAAAAAGAAAAAAATTTTTTTATAGGAGATCAAGCAGTGGTAATACAACTTGTCTCTTCCCTGAAGAGATCTCCACAGGGTGTGGTTAAAAACATGTCAAGAGGTGGTGCAATAATGCAATCAAAACTCCACCTGGTTTTTATTGCACCCGCAACACAAATGAAAACCAAGCACAGTTTCTATTATTCCATCACAGCAACCACTGCGGACACCTCTGCTTTCCTGGTCAGCTGTCACTCAGGAAAGAAGAGAGGTGTCCAAGAATGGGTACCTCTGCCCACTTCTGATTCAAGCCCAACCACTGTTATTTCTGCTTCACAGTTATGCCTAAGGATAAACGGCCTCTTGCAGGAAAGAGGAAAAAAAACCTGCCCACTTCTAGGGAAACGTTATCCTGCAATTGCTACTGAGGATGTTGTACAAAGTTTAGAAAGAAAATAAGGCGGTCATTTTTCCAGGGAATGAGCATGCTGAGAGAGCAACCAAGAAGGGTTAATGGGAGTTTCATAGTAGGATTCAACAGGAGGAAGAGATAAGAAAGAAAGGAACAGAGAAGTGGTTTGCTTTGAGAGCTGAATGCTCAGCTGGTAGAACTATCACTTGAATAACTTCTGATTGCAAAGGATATGCCCAGAAAGTTTGCTGATTGCTTTTGAAGGGTTAGCATCTCCTACTACAAAAGCTGTGAAGGAATACAACGCAGACAGTTTCCAGGCAGCAAGTTCATTGAGCAAGGGAATAGGGGGAAAAATGGCAGGAGTTTGAAAGGAAAATTCATGGTGTGTATGTGTGTGTGTCCCTAACAAATGTTCTTTCCACTGATACCGTGCATTTAGCTAATCCAAGTGTCTAAAAAGGAACAGAAAGAGATCAAAGATTTTCTCTTGATAGGGTCCTACCTATTAAAAATGAAAACAAGTGATACAATTCTCAGGTCATGACTTGCAATGCTTGTGGCATGTTTGTGTTCCTCTTGAAAACATCCTAGCATAATAAAAACAATATTTTTACAATAATGGACTAGTCACTAGGCTCAGTAAAATAAATTACAGAGGCAAGCATGATGTCTTCTTATTATATACCTAGTAGCTATCAGTATAGCCACATTGGTCACCCTGTCCCATAATTGTAACCTGATATATCACTGCAGCTAAGTGTTGGCAAAATCTGACAACTAAATGGATAATATTGGGATCTCTGTCAGCTTATAAAGTTACTTATATAAACCTCCTATGTTTGACCAGACCGTTTTTAAAAAAGCAGCTGCAATAGCCTTTGTGTCAGGTCAGGATAAAATACATAGCATTAAAACAAACACACACTCAATAGATTCATTTCACCTGAACTGCATGGGTATAACCCCTGTCATAATGGAGTTTTGCTGAATTTGCAATCCAAGATAGCTGAGGGAGAAATTAAAATGAGCTCTAGAGAAAGTCCATTGTTAATTACAAGAGGTAAGACAAGAGAGATACTGTCTGCTCATCTGCAGGGATGAGTCTTTGAGTTTCTCTCAGTGGTCAGTTGATTTTTAAAGATTGGCTCAGCTTATTTTAAAGATCAGTACTGCTGAGGCAGTGTCTAATTATAATTGGCCTTATCCATCCTGATATTAGCAAATACTCAAATGCAAAGCCAAAAGTACACAGTTTGTCCACCATTGTGATCTGAAATTGTCGTGTGTGATAAGTGAAAGCAGTCTCATAAGAGCTAGACTGAGCTTTTGCTAAGTGAATAGAATAGATTGCCAAACACTTAACTCCTTTGTGTGCCAATTATAAGTTCTGGTACTACAGGAATTTACGACGAACTTCCCTGGGGGTACTTAAGACCGGTTCTGAAAGCTGGACCCCCTTGTATATCAGGTATTTGACAGCTGGCATGCATTTAGGACCATTTGCAGCATCAAATGGTCATGTGACTGTGTTTTATGATTGTTTTGCTGAAAACTTGCATTTACTTTTGGTTCTCGGCAAAACTGACTCATAGCGAACCAATAGTGGTTAATAACCTCGGCGGTCACTTAATGACTATGCAAAAAGGTCATAAAATTGAGTCATCGCACATGGGTAACCTGATTTACAATTGTCACAACTTATGACCGTGATGGGCAGGCTCCATTACAGTTGTAAGTTGAAGGCTACCTGTATTATAAAATATCACAGTGTTTGTTTTCTAGTGGTTTATTCCTCCTTAGAATATTAAAGCAAAACTCCTCATCAGACTAATTTGTTCAATAGGAGAATCACGTCACCTACATAAAGTAGAGTCTTTAGCCATCCAGATATATATTTGCCACAATGTTTTTCTCATTTCTTTTTTCTAAAGTAATGCTAGAATAACAGCTGTTTTAGCAAGTTCTGTATAAACTCTTACCTTTTTGGGGATTTGTTATTGTTTCTCCTTTTTAAATTTTACTTTAACATTTCACTTATTTTATCAATTTAAGTTTTCAATCTGTACCTTTAAGCTCTTGTCACTATGGGTACGAAAAAGGGACACCAAACCAACCCTGGAACAACTGAAGATAAATGAGTTCTTCACCTCAGACACTTCAATAGAGAATTTCATCTCCTAGAATTCTGTAGATTCTGTAAATTTTTGGAATGCTGTTCCAGAAATTAGATGATATGCCAACTTCTCCAGTTGCCATTTGTAAAACACTTTGGGGACAACCATGACCTGGATGATTCTCCCCATGCCAACCAAGATTATGGATTCCTATAGAGTGAAAACTGCCAGGAAAATACTGCTTCTGATAAGTATATTTGTTCACTTGGAAAGTAGCATTTGTACTTGTGCCTCTAATGATCTTCCAGCTGATCAGTAAAATTACCTCCTAACAGCAAAACTCTCCTCTGGCTTTTTAACCAAGTATTTTATTTTAACCAGTCAGACTGTACTAGCCTTGTTTGATAAATCAACAACTATTTCTGTACAAACTGACAATCTGAAGACATTTAACACCCATATAAGATCCTGCCTAGAGACGCAGAAAGCGTATCATCCTCAGCAAGCTCCTTATTACTAACTAATAAGCAACTTGAAGGGTGGGGGAAGTTGCAAATAACAATGCTTGAAGAAAAAAAATAACAGAATTAGAGCAGTGTCTGTCATACTTCAGCTCATCACAGAAGACAGAGATTGATTAGACCAAACAAAAGAAATGCTACCCCAGAAGCTGACAAAGGAAGTAATTCTCCAGGAAAATCAGCAAACACCCCCCACCCCCACCCCAGTTCAGTGGATGAGAAAGAACAACAGAAACAAGAACTAGAGCTGGAATTCGGTAGTAGTTCTCAGGCCTTTGCAGAAGAAAATGATCGTCTGGGAAGAAATAACCAATGTTTACATTACCCAGAGACTGGAGTCTTAAAGAGCAGAGGGCATAGGACTGCCACCTACAAGACAATAATTGTAATAGTTGATCTGTGGTGGCTCAGAGGTTAGGATGCAGTACTGCAGGCTACTTCTGCTGTCAGCAGTCCAGCAGTTCGATTCTCACCGGCTCAAGGTTGACTCAGCCTTCCATCCTTCTGAGGTCAGGTAAAATGAGGACCCAGATTGTTGGGGGCAATAGGGTGACATTGTAAACTGCTTAGAGAGGGCTGTAAAGCACTGTAAAGTGGTATATAGGTCTAAGTGCTATTGCTGTTGCTCAGTATTAATTATAATATGCCTGCTGGACTTAGAACATGTGAAGTATGCTAATTGACAAGAGCATGGTCAGGAATATATCAAAACGGCTGTAGAAACCCATAACATTTATTCCCATCACATCTTCATGGAGACGGATGATACCAACAAAAGCAGCTAGAACCACAGTGCCTGGGACTTCAAAACCCTAGAGAGGAAGCTGAAGCATCTGAGGGTTCAGAAGAGACAACTGGAGAATGAAAGCAAGATACTGGAAATGAATGATTGGCTATAAAAGCTGTGTCAATGGAAGAGGTTTGATTTCTTGGGCCAAAGTCAATTTTATCTGCCTGATGGGCTGCTGGCATTGCATGGATACAAAGAATGCATGTGGCCAAAGCATACTAAGCTTAATTAGGAAGATTTTACTAGGACTACCATGTCTGAAAAAATCCCACGTGGTCCTTAGATGGCAGCAAAGAGATATAGAAAGGTCCTCTAGGTTTTTGCAGCCTGTATCTTCTCTTGTTAAACGGAATCCTATGGATTAAAGACAGAATCCTCAAGCTCTTATAATGATTTTTGTACTAAAGAAGTAAATGTAAGAGCAACCAAACTGGTCTTTACCAAACCACTCCATTAAAGAAAAAGAAATCAGGAAATTTGACATATAAAGTTCATAGTTAATTGCTGAGATTGTAATTGTGCTAAGTGTATATTTTATAGGGAGTGCTTGTCCTCATTCAAAAGGAAAAGAAGCAATAGGAAAGGAAGGATAATACCACTATTTCTTAAAATTATCCATGCTTGCTGAGAAATCTGAGTGAATGAACATGAAGATAACATCTGGGTTAAATTAAGCAAAGAAAGAAAAGAAAGTAGTGATGTTGGAATCCACTACTGAACTAAAGGAAAGATGTGAATGTTTTCTAAAAGCATATGGATAGTCTTTCAATGGTACTCAGAACAATAGGAATGGGCAAGTTTAATTACTCCAAAATATACTGGAAGACAAATAATGTGAATCCAAGTCCAGAATCTCCAATTTTATATTAAAGCAGAATGTTGTTTGATGGAGAAGAGCATTCCTATA
>JANHFL010001474.1:172888-193750 GCA_032468155.1 Oxyrhabdium leporinum
CATTCCTATAAAACAGAAAATCCTTTCACTTTGTGATGAAGTAGCTCTCTCAACAGATTGTGAGAATGTTATGGGCATAATATATCTTGTTTTTAGCAAAGCATTTGACAAAGTATCTCATGTCATTCTAATTAACTAGCCAGGTAAACACGATCCAGGTAGGTTAGAGAAACTGTGGCAGGGTAGAAAAATTAATTAATGAAATTAATGGAATACAATATAAAACTTGTCATTTAGGGGGAAAAGGTAAATGAAGAGATTGGCAAAGTTGTGGGTTGTCTCCTCTATCTTTTGCTGCCTTCCCTCCTAAGGTGGTGGGGGAAATATCCCCTAAACAGAGCTCTGCAACAGGAATGGCACAGATTTGGCTGGGTTTTCTCTGCCCTTTCTTTCTATGGGCAACCATTGCTGACTTGCAGATTCTTTCATGCTCTGTTCATGAGACAGAGTGAGAGCGGGGAATGTTACTCCCCTGATTCTACTGTTTTGCTCTTTCAGCGTTGTATTAAATCTGTAAAGATCATCAAGTTAAACATTTTACAGTCTGGCCAGTGCTATTCCCCAAGTCTGAGATCCATTGGCAGAGCATTGTTCCAGCTAGATCATTAGCAGCCTTTATTTATTTGTTAATTGCATTGATATCCCATCACAATCATAAATAAACTCTTGGCAGCTCATAAAATGAAACAATGAATGCATAGTAATTGAAACAACAAAAACATACAACCCAAAACAATATCTGGTGTCGATTTCCAAATGCCCTCCAGAAAAGCTCTGCTTTCAAGGTATCGAATACTGGAGTGTTTGAACTTGAAATACGCATGAAGCATACGGGTTTTGTAATTGTATATTGGAAATAAAAGGAAGATAAATGGAGAGAATAAAGTCTCCCTTTAAATCCTTGTGCTTTGTCCATGAAAATAATAGTATGTCTCTTTCAAATGAATGGCCTGAGAAGACCTGAACAGGATTGAACTTGACGGATGGCCTGGGACATAAAAATAGACATTTTAACTGTTCTTGACTGCTGAAATATCAACTCCATTGCTTTCAAAATATGGCAACAACCATTAGAGAATGGTGAGAGGAAGAAATAACTAGAAGCTGCTTAGAAATTATGAAGAACTATGGGAGAGGCACAAATGGCAAAGAGGCAGAAATGGACAATAAACATAGCTGTGGTTACATGCCCTATTGGACAATTTGGCCTCCTATGTTGTAGAATGTGGTTGATGACACACCTTAAGTTTTGTGATTTTGGTTTATGAATGGAAACATTAACTGTGGTACAGAAAGGTGTGACTTAAGCTTGTCACTTGAGGTAGAGATAAGCTAAAAAGGGTTATCACGGGGGCACCATAGAAAGAAAAAGTTTGCGACAGATATTTTTATTTTGGTGAGGTCCTGTGGTTAGGCACAAGTGGGGAAAGGAAGTTGGGAATAGCAAGTGTTGAAGAACAGTTGGAATTGTACTTTATCAGAAGCTGAATAGCAGTCAGCGGTATAAGATATCTGATAAAAAGACAAATGCAATTTTAGACTGCAACAATAGAAGTATAATTTACCCAAACACAAAAAAGGATAGCTCTATTGTATTCTGCAACCTAAGCACTATATCCAGTGTTGGGTAGCCCATTTAAGAAAGATCCAAAGAAACTGAAAAATTTGTAAAGAATGTATTGGGCTACAAATGAAAGCATTGTGCATACCTTTGATAAATAACATAAAGGGATTAGTAAATATCCCATGCCTTCTGGCCAAGCCAGAAAAGAATGCATCTTTTCAGCTTAAATCAGGGCTGTTAAACTCGCGGCCCATGGGCCGGATGCGTCACTCACTGGCCATCCCCATGCCTGGTTTAGTGAAAGGGAAAAAGGTTGTGATATGTCATGTGACGTTGCTGTAACGTGAGTTTGACACCCCTGGCTTAAGTGGTTCCCAAAATGTATTCTCTGTGCTTGCTGATATCACTGTGTTACGTCCAGAAAAGTTCCAAGGAATATGTCCTAATTCCATAATTCATACTTTATTCTTGTGGACATCTGATCTGACATACTGTGGCTCTCTCCAACATTGCACATGAACCATTTGATTGGAGCAATATGCAGACTGATAATCATATATTGCTGTTTTATATTGCTGTTTCCCCAATTTTGGGGAAGAGAATTCTTAGGGCTACAGTTTAACACTTCTCATTCCAGTACATTCCTAACCATATAGTGCAATAAAATAACATTAATTATCAGCAAATAAGTCATATATAAAACTTAACATTAATTCCTGACTCCAGCAATTCCAAAATGGAGACTGATTTGTGATGTCATGAGATAAACTCCACCGTTTCACATTTGCTGTGCACTGTTGTTTGCAAGTACATAAGGAGTGAAGTTTGTGTTGAAATTGTGCATGCTCTTTTGCTACTTGCTCTTCCCATGGATGTCGATTATTTAAAATAAAAGCCTCCCTGGTATTGAGATTAATCCAGTACAGTTATGTTGCAGCTGTTTACTTCTTTCTTTTTCTTTTTACAATTTAATTGTCACTTAAGAAAAGGATCTAGTTTCATCTTTTGCAATGTTTGTTCCCATCTCTGAGCACAGGGAATTATTTTGTGTTTGTGTCCTTGGAAACATTTTTTTTCTTTGAAGTGCAGCAATACCTGAGCTCAATCTCCTTTATCTAAGCTCAAGTGCTAAACATGATACAATCAAGAAGCCCAAAATGAACCCAGCATTGTTTGGCAGGAAGTATCGGAAATGCTAGAAAGAGCACTGCCATCAGATATACTCATTAATCCTCTAAGCTACTTGAGAGAGAGAGAGAGGGGGGGGGGAGGGAGAGGGAGAGGGAGAGGGAGAGGGAGAGAGAGAGAGAGAAAGTATGCAAAGGAAAATATTACATTTTCTGTGAAGTTATTTTCACTGATCCGTAAGTTGTAAGTTTATCCATCTAAAACTAGATTTTTTGGGAGAGGGTTTGACAGGTAGTCCTTGACTTATGACCACAATTGAGCCCAAAATTTCTGTTGCTAAGTGAGACATTTGTTAAATGAGTTTTGCCCTATTTTACAACATTTCTTGCCACAGTTATTAAGCAAATCACTGAAGTTGTTAAGTTAGTAACATGGTTGTTGTGAATGTGGCTTCCCCATTGACTTTGGTTGTCACAAAAGGTGATCACATGACCCCAGGCTGCTGCAGGCTGCTGTCATAAATATGAGTCAGTTGCCAAGCATCTGAATTTTGATCACATGACCATGGAGATACAATGGTCATAGGTGGGAAAAACATGCCATTTTTTTCAGTGCCATTGTAACTTCGAACGGTCACTAAATGAATTGTTGTAAGTCAAGGACTACCTGTACTTGGTCAGAGTCACAATACTATCAGAATGGTGAAAAAAATCAGAAACATTTAGCTCATTAAAATATTTGTTCACTTGTTTCATTATATTTTTATAAATACAGTCTTTGGAAAGTTTAAAGCAATTCTAGAGGGATCATTTTCACATCCCTCTAAACCAGGGATATCTAACCTTGCTAACTTTAAGACTTGGGGACTTAAACTTCAACTCCCAGAATTCCCCAGCCAGCCAATCATGTTACCTTCATACCCAGCCTGCAGCCAAAAAAAAAAAAGTAGCTTAAAGTCATCTTTAATCGTTCCAGTTTTAAAGTTTTCCCTCTTCTCCTGATCCCATAATCACCATGGACGTGATCTAACAACCCTTATTGCCTTTCTGTTTGCTCGATGGAATTGGCCACTTCAGGCTGTTGCAGACATACCCTCCCTTTTAGCTACTGGGATCTGCCCTGCCTTTTTAGCTTGGGACACAGAAGACTTCTGGCTTCAGCACAATTCCAAGATTCTGGAAAGATTGCATAGAAGAGCAACAAAGATGATTAGAAACTGGAGGATAAAACAGTTGCAGGAACTAGGTATGTTAGTCTAATGAAGAGATGGACGAGGGGTGACATGATAGCAGTCTTCCAATATTTGTTGGGCTGTCGTGTGTGTGTGTGTGTGTGTGTGTGTGTGTGTGTGTGTGTGTGTGTGTGTGTGTGTGTGTGTGTGTACCTAGTCTCCAAAGCACCTCAGGGCAAAACAATAAGTTACCGATGGAAGCTTAGCAAAAAGATCTAGCAAAGAATTAAGCAGAAATTTCTTGTCAGTGAGAACAGCTAAATATTGGAACAGCTTGCCTTCAGAAGTTGTGAATACTCCATCGTTGTGATTTTTAAGAAAGAGACCAGACAGCGATTTGTCCAGAATGGTATAGGGTCTCCTGCTTGAGCAGGAGGTTGGACTGGAAGACCTCCAGGACCCCTTCTGTTATTCTGTAACTTCTATAACAATCAACTACTTATGTAATGCAAACTAACCTTGATTGTGGTTGCTGACCAGAAGTTGTGGGAAGGAAAACTCTACTGCCATAAAGTCTTCCCATTGTCTGTCAGGGAAAAAGGTTAAACATTACAATCTGGACTTTGAACCAAAAGTGAGAAATTGCAATTAGAAAGGCAAAGATTAAAATGCAGCAGGAGGTGCTGGTTTATCTGGGTGAATATTCCTTCTAGTTTATCTTGAGTTTACCTGGAGACTCCCATAAATTAAATAAGGAAAGATTCTTCCCCAGAAGAGACTGACTCTTCCATCATCAATACTAAATAAACGGGAAGCCACAATTCAGCAGAGTGACTGACTACGAAGCGCTCCTTTTTGAAATGCCAACTAAATACACTTTTTTAAAAAAAATCCTGGAGCGCACACTTTTGTACTATTTTGAGGAACAAAAGCTAAAACACTTTCAAGGAGGACTTGGCGCAGCTGCCTCTAATAGCTGATTCTATACATTGCGTTTTCAGAAATAAACCTCACCTTTGGTTCAAGCAGTTGCCTCTGTTTTTTTATTCCTGACTCAGAAACAACCTTGGAGAGATTTCATTCTAAAAAGTATACCCACTTCTATAATTTACAGAGCTTGGATGATGATGATGTTATCCATTCAATCCTGTTCTAGTCCTGGTGATTCAAGGGACCAGGTCTCTCCACATCTTCCGATTTCACACTGTGTACAGAGTTTGGGCAAAGAAACATAAATTCTAAATAAACTGGGATAAATAATTTGGAGCAAGCTCAACTACCTTTTATGTACAAGAAGTAGAATTGTAACATATTTTAATATCCTAAAGCTGAAACACTAAATAATTTGGTAAACAAAATGCTGAATACTGAATTGCAAAGCTACTAAGTGAATGGGATATACTGTATTAGTGCACTGAACTACTTAATAGTAAAATATTGGTTTAATCTACTAAAATATTAAAATACTTTAGTTATGACTCCATTAGTCTATTAACCAATCATTTCATTACACATCAATTACAGGATTTAAATTCCATATAATTAACATAATATACTAACTCCATTCACCCTTATCTTGCTAAACGTTAGCTCTTCCATAGAACAGTAAGATATTCCATATGCTACTCAATACAGGCTATGCAAATATATATTTTTTATTTGCAAGTAAGTATTTTACATAAGTTTTCTCTGGAGCTTTCAATACTTTTTTTCCCTGGGAGTTCTGGGAGTATTTCTATCCAGGCAACAACAACCACAAAGGACACAGCCTAGTGCTTCTAATTCACCCTTCCCACAAAGGAAGTCTTTTACTATGTAAAGTATTTTATATTTATTGTCAGAGAGTTGCAGGCATGAGTACAGGCTGAAGAGGAGAATTCCCATCCATTTCACCCCGTGCCTTTTTCTCATGCCTGGAACCCCACAGCCAAGTTATTTTCAGACTTGGGTTTAGTGCTCTTTCAAAAGAGTACTGGACTTGTATTCTGAAATAACTTGACAGACAGACCTGTGGCTTGTCACTCAATCAACTTAAAAAGGTCTAAACCAACTTTGCCCCACTACACGCCAATGAGAACAATTGCTAGTTGTTTCCCTATCAACAAGTGAAGAAGTGCCATAGAAGAAGAAACAGGGAATCTCTTTCTTTCCAATTGGTATTGGAAGCTGAAGCTCTCTCTCTCTCTCTCTCCCTCCCTCCCTCTCCCTCTGTTTGTGTGTGTGTATGAAAGTGAAGGATAGCTTTCCTGACATGGAATCTAATCTGAGGAACAATTAGTGAAGCAAATTATATAACTCTAACAGAATAGAGATTTATTTGCAGGAAATGCATAATAATGATAGGAAAAATCCATCATTAGCTATTTGCATCTTACCAGGAAGACATGCTCTGGACATATGTACCTAAGAAGAAAAGGCAAAAGGTGACCTGTGATTAGCAATCTTGCAGCCAAAGAGCAGACAGGTCAATCAAGGTAAAGTGGATTCTTAACTTTTTGTCATTACTCCACTTTCCCCCTGTGATCAGTTGGTCATAAAGTGCTAAAGGATAAGTACCAGTGGATCCACACCTTCAGCAATTTTTCTGGAATTAAGAAGAGATACTAACCAGGCCTCAAAGTAGTCCTATCTTTGCCTTGTTCAGGACAACCAGACTTGGAAGGCAAACTTTGGATAGCCACTAGATGGCAGCAAAAAGATATGGAAAACTAACTCTTTACTGCCCCCTAGGTAATGGTCTTGATTTCTGCAGCCAGCCAAGATTTGGGATCTGGGCAGCAGAAAAATCACCTTAAATCTTTGAAAAGGCAGAGGCCTTTGTTGTTAAAGAGATAAAAACAGACTGGTCTTTTATGGTGGTAAATTGTCACTTGTGATGAGGAAAAGTGGTACTGAGTTCCTTGGATTTAAAAATGAGCATGCACACCTCCCATTGGCTATGCAGTGGAAAGCTTTGCAGGGCAAGCTCATCATCACCTAGGGTGGTCAAATGTCAATGCTGACTTTACTGCGGTGGCTTGTTCTCTTTGGCAGTGGGAAGCCCCTTGGCACCGCCAAGCTCTGATGAGCCTTCAAGGAGTTGGCATGTTTGCAGAGCTATTTGTTGATGACTCATGTGCAGAAATGGACTGTCAGCAGCTGCCAGAAAATTGTTTTTCAGACCAATTTTCTCTCTGCATGTTGCTTATAAAATTTTTACCTTTTAAGGATGAGAAAGAAAGCCCCCCCACCTTCTCTCTCTCTGTTTAAAAGCCTGACAAGCAGGAAAGGACAAGCAAGAAGGGAAGAGTTTTCAAAAACACAATCCACAGCAGCCTAATTGCATTTCCAGCATGAGAACTATAAATATCCAGACTTCAGAGGAAAGCTTCTCTCTATGTAGCCTCCTGACACATGTTGCATGCTCACATCGATGGACTTTTGCCCACTGAACCAGTACATTATTTCGTGGTGGTATCTGGGGTGTGTGATTATGAATGATTATGTAGTGAATTCTGTGTAAATTGCAGTCACTGTTGCTCATTCAGGTCCAAGCTAATATGGATCTGTTATCTGGGACTTCAGAATTATTATTAATATTTGCTACCTTAATATATAGCATACCAGAGCATCACTATTTATTTTTCACTGTTGTTCACAGTTCTCGTTTTAATGCAAGAACTTTGCTTCTCCAGGTATTTTACTCCCTTGTTTTGATGGACTGGCTGTTACTAATCAGCTTTTCCAAGGTCATTGCTCTAGATCAGGGGCCCAGATCTGGCCCGCTTGGTGTTTAGATCTGGCCTTCGGGGCCACCCTGGAAACAGCGAAGCACCAGACCGCGGTGCCTCTGTTTGTTTTTTGCTGGCAGAGGGCTGCAGGAGGTCGTCGCAGCCAAAAACAGGACCCGGGGGGCACGTGCGGCCAGCCGAGCTACATTTTCACTAGCAGAGGGCTGGAGGAGGCCGTCACGGACAAAAATGGAGATCAGGAGCCTGTTTTCGCTGGCAGAGTGCTCAGGTCTCCACAGGCGCCCCCAACATGAGTGATGTCAAGCTGGCCATGCCCACCCCATCCCCCTGAGGTCAAACCCGACCTTGATGCAGCCCTCAATGAAATCGAGTTTGACACCCCTGCTCTGGATCACTGAGGGTCCTTGCTCTGGAGTATACATCACTTTCTTTTATTATTTTGATAGCTTGCTTTTGTTTGCTTAACATTTTCTAATCTGATTTTGTCATGCTGACTTCCAGGGTGATAAAGTAGCAACACACTTTGGTTCCCAACAAAGTCATTTGAGCCCCTGGGCCAATGTTTTGATCAAAAATATGCTAAGGCTAAAACTTGGATCATTTATGTGAGAAAGAAACAGAGCTAGGCAACTTTGGGTTCCAACCAGATCTTTTGGACTTAGATCTTCCATCAGGCTACAACAAATTGATCAATGCAAGAGGCTATAAGTGTCATAGATCCAAACATTGCCCACCTCAACAACAATATAAGTTGATCTAGATTATCTAGACAGAAAAATCACATCTTTTTTGGTTCTTTTGCCTTGTCTGGAGTGAGCTCAGACTGCAAATTTGTAGCCAAGTCTTAAGCTAGTTTGCCTTTCCTCTGACACATGAAAGAGAAATAGAAGTAACACGCCCAAAGTCTATAATTGTAAACTATATTTTACTCAGTTCATTCAAATGTAGATATAGAACATAGACTGAAGGCTATACTTTAAAAAAAAAGAAGAAAAAAATGAAAGGACATCCAAGGACGCAGGGAGTGTGGCGAAGATGTTCAGTCTACTTTAAGAGATTAAGAAAGAAAATGGGTGCCGTTGACACTTGCAGAGGTTTAAGATAGCCATTTCATCCCTTAAACTCCTTCCAGCATAAAAGTCTGATCCATGGTAGTGGGGAGATTGGAGTGAAATTATCTGTTTTACTTTAATTATCATTCTTACTCTGAAAAGAAAGAAAACTTTAACAGGGCTATCAAATTTGGGCTGTAAAACATTGAATAAACATTAGATGGCAGCAAAGGATTAGCGTTTTCTATATCTCCATGCTGCCATCTAATGATTATCTGGATTTCTACTCTACAGTTCAGATCTGGTAATATTAATAGACTCATTTTGCTCCTTTAACATCCCTTTCCCAAATAGGAAAAAAACCCAAACAAATCTAAGTCTTGCTCACTTCAGAGGTGCCATAAAGAAGACATCAGGGATAGAAGAATGTAGGAGTTAAGATAAGAATCCTTTGGAAACGAGTCAGAATCATGGTTAAAAAAATAAAGCAAATAATGAGGTTTCTACCACATTGAAGTTTATACATTCCCGTGGCACTACAAATGAATAGACAAAATTTCAAATTACATGGCCAATACCCAAAAGTATTATATGACTTTCTGTAACATGGCAGTTATTCAGAAAAAAAAATCTGGGTGAAACTAAATAACCTTTATGGAAGACTTATCTGTCTTTGCGGTGGTGATGAAAACAAAGGATAATTACTGTAGCTTTCTTAGAACTGTTTAGAATTGTGGTGTGGTTCTGTCATTACTGAATAGTGTGGAAAGCCCCCCCCCCCCAGATAATGAAATATTTTAGGGAATATTAAAAGAGGCATAATATTATATTTCCCCAAAGGAGAAATGGAGAAAAATCTTAAGAAAGGCAGAAAGCAGCCCCAGTCTTCCTGCCAAAAGAAAACAGCTTCAAACAAAGAAGCTTGAAGAGGCTGGCCTTTAGGAACGCACATTTTGTATCCATTCAGAAAGACTGGGCCACTGTATTCATAAACAAAACACCTTCAGCCACAGTTCCCACAGAAGGCTGGAGGTGATGGGATTAAGAATTTTCCCGAATTCTAAGGACAGGACATGATCTTTAGGACACAACAGGATTTCCCCACCACCATTAGAATAGCAAAAGACACAAGGCTCACTCCATTGCACAACCCCCTGGAGCATCTCAATCATCAAACCTCAGAACCCTATAAAAATCCATCCACACACTCAGCCATTTTGTCAGCTACTCCAGAAACTTTCTGCTGTCACTGAAGTTTCCAGAAACCAAATAAACAGAGACCTTCTTTCCTTATAGCCAGCCTCCATATTATTTCCAGCATTTTTCTCCCCGCTTGGAACTGGACTGGATTTTTCTTCCAACAATAGAAATCCAAGAAATGAGGGCTGGAAAAATTATTTAGATCTTTATTTTCTTCTTTAGGAAGTGTAGGGTCTGCTCCTCTATATAATGTTCACCAGGTAAACTATTGTGGTGTGAAGGAAATAATTTATTTTTCTTTAGGGAAGCCAGTTTACTGAGCAATCTCTTTGAATGTTATTAATTTAAATCTAGTGTAAACCACATGTGAAAGAATGCACACTCACCATTATTTTATAGTAGACATATCTAACTGAAGTTGCTAGGAAGGTTAAGAACTGAGGTTCTTCTCAATTTTTCATTATAAAGTATGAAATGAATATTTTTTAATGTCAATTCCAATTTTTTTCCTGAGCTACCTACTATTTTACTGTTTTAAGTGTAGCAGTGAATTTCTTCAGTCCTTTTAGGTAATTTGATTACCTACATACTTTTGGCATACCATTAAGCTCAAGCTCTTTCTATTGCAAATGTGTGAAGTTTCCTATTCTAAAAGCTAACAGTTCTGAGTGAAGCAAAATTGCACCTTTAATTTGAATTCAGAAAAATATTTGTCTCGACTATCAAAAGTATTGCAGAAATTCCTTGTCTCTCACTTAGCTTTTTGGGATTTTAACTGACAAGCCAAAACTAAACTAGAATCTATTCTCCTCGCCTATCCTTTTTGGGAGGTGGGGGAGGATTAGTGTTGACTCTTGACAACTGGCTGGACTAGTCTCTGCAGCTTTCTTACCAAGGTTTCAGAAGTGATCTGCTATTGTCTGCTTCCTAGGGATGAAAGAGATTGATTGGGCCAATGTAACTTAGTGTCTAAGGCAAGGTTAGAATTCCAAACCTCCCAGTTTCTAGCCTGGATTGGCTGTCTCACTTACCTATAATAGTTCTCCAATACAGGCAGGGGTGGGCTGCTGCAGGGTTGCAGAGGTTCGGGCGAACCTCTTGCTCTGAGCTCCGGCTGGCTCTGCCCATCCACCCTTGCCCTAAGCTATCACTAAATAACTCACCTTTCTGCCGCCCACCTGCTCCTCAGGTGAGCTCCGTGCCACCCCTGCTGTACTCACCAGAGCTGTTTTCATCAGCAGCTGCCTCCCTGTAGCTTTGCATGAGTTCCAAAGCAGCGCGTGTGAGCGTAGTGAATGCGCATGTGTGACCAGCGAACCTCTTGCTAAAGCAAGAGCAGCCCGCCTCTGAATACAGGTATTGCCAGATCTGAAGTTTAAGACAGCATTTCTGTGTCAGAAATACTTTTAGAAACACTTCTCGTGGTCTTCTATTATTTTTTTTTAAATTTAATTTTTATGTCTATGGAGATTCTCAGTTAATCCCTGTCATGGTTGTCCCAAAGATGCTGTTCAAAAGGCAACTGGACTTTCTTTGTTTTTTTCCCCATGAAAACATTTCCCTCATCCATAATTTGGAGCTTACTGATGCATGGAGCTATAAAAATGATTATTCAAAAGAATATATTTATGTTTCTGAAAACCGTAGATGTTTTTCATGAATAGATAGCTAGTATTTATATTTCTAAGACTTTGGCTATTAATGTTTATAAAATGGAGACATTGTCAAAGGCTTTTCAGGTCACAATCCAATGACATTAACTTTAAATGGATGTAATGTCCCATGGAGGAGATGTCCCAAAAAATGTTTTTGGATGAGAAGTTAAATGTTTTCAAGGAAAAAACTGAAGAAGTCCAGTTGCCTTTTCAACAGCACCTTTGGGACAGTCAGAAAAAAAAAGAAAAGAAAAAGCTATAAAGAAGTGGCTTCCAATCTTTTTTCCAGAAGTTATAAATGCATTTCATTTTATCTTATTTCTCTAAGTTTACAGGGTGGTTGGCTTCTTTCCATATTCTACATTTTCTAGTCATCAAACTCATGAATCACAGGTTCATTTGTTTCCATTTTAAAGCAAAAAGTCCATAAAGGGTTTCCAGTCACTAGCAAATATAGCTGTTGTCTTTTTCCTAATCAAACAAGTCAATTTTGCCATCTCTGCAATTTTTTTCATCTTCACCAATCATTCCTCCATTGTGGATATTTCAGAGTCTCACCTAGATATTTTTATTTGCACTGAATTTTGTGGTATTAATACAAAGATCATCACTTCAGAATTGGTATGAGACAGCTTAATTATAGATTTTAAATGTTTAATGTGGAATATAAATGGAGCAAATGCTCCACAAAAGAGAAAAAATATAATCAGAAAATGTTAAAATAAGATAGCATTTGCTTACAGTGAACACACGTTAGAAAAGAAGATATAAAATATTTGAGACATAAAAATCTGGTTAAGAATTTTATTCAAAAGCAATGGGAAAAAAAGAGTTTTGTATATGAATCCTGAACTATATTCAAAACTGACATTGTTTGATGATTGTGGCAGATATGTTGGGGTGGAGGTTAATCTACAGCAGGCTAAAACTTTGATATTGGGAATTTATGTCCCAAGTGAATATAAAATAGCATTTTATGAAGGACATGGACAAATTATTGGATTTTTTAAATATGAAAAACGGTGTCTCCTGGGAGATTGGATAGGAATGATATTCTATTAAAAGTCAGAGCTTCTGAAAAAAAGTTTTAAATTTACAGGGTAAACTACCAAATATTTTTTTAAAATGTAATGGATACTTTTGAGCTTGCTGCTGCGTGGAGATATAAAAATGATTATTCAAAAGTATATATTTATATTTCTGAAAATCACTGATATTTTTCAAGAATAGATAGTATTTGTATTTTTAAGACTTCGGCTATTTATGTTTATAAAATGGAGACATTGCCAAAGACCTTTTCAGGTCACAATCTAATGACTTTAACTGTAAAAGGAAAAAAAATGTTCTTTTAGGTGGATATTGTTGAGATGTTGTTGTCAAAAGAAATGGTAGTGGAATATTATAAAAATAAGTTAAAGGAATTTTTGAGAATAATTTTAATAAAGGCACAGAAATAAAAATGGCTTGGGATGCAAGTAAAGCTTCTTTAACAGAATATCTTACATAACATAACAGCAGACTTAAAAAGAAAAGGCAAGAGAAAATATAAATATTTTTGATTAAAAAAGGAAGAACATTTTTTTAAAATCCCCAGGGATGACAACTATTACTCACCAGATTAAGCTTTTACAGAGGCAACTATTTATGTTAAGAGTGTAAGAGAAATGGAAATAAAGATGAACTATGGAAAACAATTTTGAATTTGCAAATAAACCAGAGAAATGATTACCATATAAGCTGTGAGAAGAAAAAGTAAAGGAAGTGATATTAAAGTTGTAAGATGGAAATACTGTAATAACAGACAATGCAAAAACATGAAAAAGGTTTGATCGGTATTAAACTACTTTACAGAAAGGTCAAGAAATTCCTTGAAAAAGAATGGATGAATATTTATATAAACAGAATTAACTGAAGGTTACAGAGAATCATAGACAAATTTTGAATTGACCTATAACAGTAAGGAAACTGTGAAGCTATTAAAAAGACTAAAACAGGAAAGGCACCTGTTGCAGATGGGGTTGCCAACTCTTTACTATAAATGTTTTGAGAATGAACTTTTGCAACCTTTATAACAATGAATATTATTCTACAAAATGAAAACTTTAAGAAGCTTTTCCTAAGTTTCAAGTAAAAACTGTTTTCTTATATATTAATATAATATAAATTCATGTTTGACTCCACCCATTAGTATGAAATGTCAGTATTTCACATGTCCCAAAGGTGCTTTTTCAAGAGGCAATTGGATTTTCTGGTTTTTCTCTGAAGACGTTTTGCTTCTCATCCAAGAAGCTTCTTCAGCTTTGAAATGTCTTCAAAGAAAAACCAAAAAGTCCAGTTGTCTCTTGAAAAAGCATCCTTGGGACAACCATGACCTGGATGACTGAAAAATCTTCATAGACATTTAGTATTGGTTTGCAACATTCATCTGCCAATTCTATAAAGGAATTCAGAATCACTTTCATTTGCTTTTTAAAATAATAGCAATTACTCATTTACGGGAGGAACAGTAGAATATGTTCACTGGTAGGTTTAAGCTATGTTGCTGGTTGGCTGTTGCAGCCTTCCAAAACTGACGTTATGCTCAGTATTGGAAAGACACAGAGAGTACCATTAGCACCAAAGACCCCAATGAAGTTGTGTTATGAGTAAGTTAATGTACAGTAACAGGGTAATTGCATATAGGCAGTATAAATTATCTGTACACTTCATATATGAAGTCACCACTGAGCAGCTACTGAAGATCAACATATATTTATTCTGTGAGATTCTGATGATTTTTGAGCTGTTTATGCCAATAAATATTTTATTAATTCTTAAAATGGTATATCGAAGAGTTTTATGCATTCTTTGGTCACATTTTTATTTCCCAGCCCATATTCCACCCACTCATGAGAGAGAGAGAAAAATGGATGCCAACTGTGTATCATAAGCAATCTGTTTTATAAACCTCCAGTGGTTCTCCCCCCCTTTTAAATCATAGTTAGTTCCTTCTTCAGCCTCCTTCAAAGCCTCATAATGTCATTGGATGTAGTTAAAACTTTAACTACTATTCCTTTCTTAGTCACCATATTGCTCTAAGGGAACAGCCCCTTCAAGTTTAGGGTTTATCTGCTTCATATGGAGTGTAGCACATATGAAAACTTAATAACAATTTTGCACCATACATCACATGTAAATGCTTAGTTTATCCTTGTATGCCAGTGCTAATAGTGAGAAGAAATCAGAGCCAAAAGACATGATGTATTTTGCTGTGGAATGGATTTTTAGAGAGGTGTGTCTCTCTATCAGTAGCGTACAGAAATTAAACTGAGATATGTTAATCTTCCCTAGTATCAATTCTCAGGATTTCACAGTCAACAAGGCCAATGAAAATTCTTGGAGTTGAATCTATACATCTGGACGGCATCTAGAAAAGACCAATACATGTGCACGGATAGCTTGTAATAGGCTGAGATAATTAATTAATTCCTTCAGTATGAAATTTATAAGTTGCCAGTTGCTGCTTGGAACTAAACTTCTCTTTGGAAGAATAACTGAGACTTAGAGGTTAAGGGTACCTACCATTCCAGGTACATGTGCTTGTTTATAATTTATTTTTTTCGTTGCTTTTGTTAAGATTTATACCCTGCCTTTTTTTAAAACAGCTTGGGGTGGCTTTCATGGAAATCCCCCTTCATTTTATCTCAATGGTAATTCTTTGAGGTAAATCAGGCTCAGAAGCTTACTGGTCTGAAACACCTGCTGAGTTTCCAAAGCTAGGTTAGGTAAATCTGAAGCTGGGTCTCCCCAGTTTGAACCCATCAGCTTAACTACTGCACTGCATTGCTATTAAATAAGTGCAACTATTTTCATGAATCTGAATCTCAGTTGAATTACATTTTCCCTTTTACAATCTTGTCTCTGGGATAGCATAAATCTAGGCAGATTGGAGATATTTTTTTTCTACACATACTAGGGACACACATAAAAGTCTTACGCTGGTCACTGACTGAAATTAAATCTAATCTAATCTAATCTAATCTAATCTAATCTAATTTAATCTAATCTAATTTTAGCAAACAACAGCCTGTTTTTAAAGGGCTTCTTTTTCTCAAATTTCCTCAAATCAGAAGACCCTTCAGAGCTCATGATAGTTATTGAGAGGAGAAATGGACTAACTGGCATTATTTTGTTATTGTCTTAATAAATGAGTGCTTTAAAGACTTGCCCATGAGTTCGCCAATGTTTTACCAGTCAGATACCAAATTGAGCAGATTCATTCACAATCTTTGAGATATCTGTATCTTCTGAGACTTTTTTCTAAAAAATGGTTCATAATGTCTTTTGGTTAGTGAAAGTTCTGGAATTATCGGCTCATTTTTCATTAGGACTGTGCTCCGTGATTCATGTTGGCAAAACAATCCTTGGATGTCTATGGCTGTCTTTGATTTCCCCGTCCTGCTGTATTACAAACAATGTATAAAAGAGGCAAGTAAAGTGAAACAAATCACAGCTGGGACCCCACGGTAGCATGTGTCACCATACTGTAGTCGTTCATCCAGATGAAAGCAACGTGCCAATTGAAGTACTTGTCACAGTACAGTGCAATTCTCTCCACCTTACTCCCATGCTGTTTGATATGAGAAGGGAGGGCTGGCTGTGGATGAGCACAGCTCCGAAGAAGATGCACTTTGGTAAAAAGCAAAACATAAAAAAGGAAGTTAACTCTGCATTTTCAGGCCAAAACAATTCCTCAGCCAACTTATCGACTCCCGAAGGCAGCAGTTTGGGCAAGGCCATGTGGCTTGAGGATACAATGAGTGTTGAGTGTCTGAGGTGATGAGCCTGGCCACTAGCCAGTCTCCAGCACAGGAACTCTTCTTGTCCCAAAGTACCAAAATAATTACCCTGAGCTTTATAAAAGCTTCCAGCTTAGATGCCAATTATAGGAAGGGTGTTCACAGGGGCTCCCAATCCCTTTTGACTTCATGCAGCCCCTGGCCAGAAAGGAAATGGAGCTGATAAAAAAGCGCTATAGGCTAAGCTACTTCTCCTCGCACTGTATAAATCTAGAGATGGAAAAAGCTTTTCTGTACCATAAAATCCAGCTAAGCTGAGAGAGAGAGATCATGATCGACACCTATCCAATTTATTGTTAACCCTTTATATTTGAATTTAAATTTTTCTTCCTGAGGGGTCTCATAGGGGTTTACATTTAGACAGTGAGCTGTGTAGCTGAGAACAAATTGCCTTTTGAATATACTATGGCCACATTTTCAAGTAGAGGGACTGGGTGGATAATTTATCCAAAGTCCTTGGGAGAGATTTTGCCCAATTTCTTAGGAGTCGGACCTGCCTGGCCCTTAGGTGACAACCCTGATGCTAAACGGCTCATGGGAGGATTCCCCTAGGACTCAGGCCAAGTGTGGGAACTCAGGAGAGATTACTGCATGATGAAAGATGAGACCTCCACAAACATTGTTTACTCACATCATAATTTAATACATGCCAATTACTCCACCCTTGAGAAATCCTCCCATATGTTCTTTTTCACTGAAGTAATTTCTAAAGCAAATTTGCAGTTTACTAAATTGATTGACAACTTAGAGAGAGAGAAAAAACTACCAGTCGCTTTCACTATTCAACAGTAATTAAAATAGTTATGGCCAATCTATAACGTGTGTCAAAAGTTACACGCTCTGACGTTTTGCATGACACACCAGCATTCACCAACATGCAACAACTATTCTCAAAAGGATACCCTGCTGATTTTTGGAGATTGTGGAGGTGTGCAAAAATGGGGTGTGCTCTCACACGATCTCTGAAAATTGTGCAAAGGGCCATGCTCTTTGCAACCTCTGGAGCCTCCAAAAATGGGGCCTGCTTTTGTTTGGTTTTCAGAGGCTGCAGTAGTTGTGGAAGCTGCTTCAAGAACAAATGTTTGGACTATTTTTTTTAAAATAAATGAGTAGGCAAATAATTGTTTCTGTTTTGTTTGTGGGGGAGGCATGGGGGGGGGAGAAGAAAGAGAGACCAGAAGAGTCAAGTTAGGCATTTTCTAAATTTTTGACATCCCAAGCCTAAAAGTTTTGCCATCACTGAACTTAAACCACTTTTTAAAAAAATCATAAAACAGGTTTGTAATTTGAACCATAACAGATCTTTAGAGCCAGTCCAGGAAAAAATGAAAAATAAATCTACTGAAGACATTCAGTCAGTAATTGATTCATTTAATCATTTAAGAATCATGGGGCATGAAAAAAAATAAGGAAATATGTAAATTTGCTAGTCTTTAAGGTATCATAGGACTTTTGTTGCAACAGACTAATAAGGTTACCACACTGAGAGGATGCAAACATTTAGACAAACTGCTATGTATGTGAAGATTGATGATTTAGAAGAGGAGTCTTTCAGAACATCAGCTAATTTCTCAGAGGCTAATAAAATAGCTTCCAGCCAATTAATCTCTACTAACCTAAAATGGACCTAAACCTCTCTTCAACCATTGAACTGCTTTCTGGAAATTACAGCTTAAAGGGAATTGTTGATTTTTCTCTGATTGCTGGTTGCGTTAAATACAACAATCACTATAGATCTGAATATTTGGATTTTTGCTATAATAAAGTCATTCCCAACTGGAATACTTTTGAGCTTGTCTTGCTGTTTCCTTCCCTCATCCTTTTAAAGATTTTTGTTTGTCTAATATGGGCTGGCATTTATTGCTCTATTTATAGCTCAGTGTTGATATGCAAAGAGTAGGGATGCTTTTATTCTTTGCTTTGGAACTTGAAGTACCTCATGTGGTGCTGTGGTGGTCGGAGAGGGAGTTGCTCAACACATCCTTAGTCGAACTGAACTGGTTAGGCAGGTGCAGCCTGACATCACATGAGGTTAATGACGTTTGATATATACTGGAATTGGGTAGTTTAGCAAGCACCACACCAGTAGATTTGTTTACGTCTGTGCAGGCAAATGAGTTCAGATAAACATGGGAAAGTTGGAAACTATATTAATTAATTGAATTAATTGAAACTATATCGGGGTAAAGAGAAATTAGTTTCATGTCCTTCTTGGATGCATTATCTGTAAAGGAGTCTGGTAGAAGAAACAAAAATGCATTATTTCTATTTGACTCTATTTTCAAAGGATCCTCTCTGGCCATTTCTCTCTTTTGGCATTGGACTAAATTTTAGTTCAAATGGACCTGATCGAAGTGATTGATGGCCCAACTCATAGGGTGAAGCCAACATGATGTGGTGTTGGGGGAAACGCACTGTTCATGGGACCACTTTGGGCGTATTTGAATGCTTCAGCTGGTCTAGAATGTAGCAGTACATTCAGCATTGGGTGCCTCTTGATATGCCCATGCAACACCATTGTTACATTGGCTGAAGTGGCTCTCAATAGGCTTCCAAGTACAATTCAAGGTGCTGGTTATCATCTATAAAGTCCTACATGACATGGGATAGATAATTTGCAGGACCTTAATCCCCGAAGGTTTCTGCCCATCCTGTTAAATCCGGCAAGCATGCTCCAGATTGGCTCAGAGAAGCAGTGTCACCTGGGAGACCCTGGGAAGCATGCCTTCTATGTCTTGTCACCAGAATTGTGGAACAGGTCCCTCTGGAGATTCAGTTGGGCCCAACTCTGTTGGCCTTCTGTTGAGACTTGGCTTTCCCCCAGGCATTGGGGCTGGGATGATAAATACAGCTTGGTGTGTCACTATAGGATGTGGAGTTCTTGGTGCTCACTGACCTTGGTGGTTTGCTTGAAGATGTTTCATTGCCCAACTAGATAACATCATAATTTCTAGTGAGTGGGGTTTGCTCCCTGTTTATATACAGTAGTTTGCCCTGTCAGGATTGGTGGGATTGTGTTTTTCTCCTTGGTAATTCCTTGATTAAGGTATTACTTTCTGTTTGATTGTTGGTCTCATGTTAATAATGCCTGCTTATCTGGGTTTTGTCTGATGGAGAGGATATATTCTTAATGTTTTTTTATTCTCTCTTTTGAATGTAAATATGGTTTATTTTTGTGTCTATTTATGGCTGGTTTGCTAAATGTCACCCTTCCAGGAATTCCTTAACATTTTTCGGATTTAGCTTGGTCTTGGCCCTCAACCACAGTTTCCTAGTTGAAACTGTGGTTGAGTCTGTCCATGTATTGTGAGATCAATGAATGGTGTCTTCTGACTGCTAGCTGATGTTCATGGATGCACTCTGCTAGTTTTCTGCCTATCTGTCCCACATAGTGACTGTTATAGTCTTTACACTAGGGGTGTCAAACTCTTGTCATCAAGGCGGTGACAGATGATGTATCAGGACTTTTTCCCTCTTCGCTAAACCAGGTGTGGGTGTGGCCAGCGCATGATGCATCCAACCCGCAGGCTGGGAGTTTGACAGCCCTGTTTTACACCCTATGATGCAATGACTGGTTTTTATTCTTGGGCTACTGGGTCTTGTGGTTTACTTAAGATACTTTGAAAGGCTTTAGTTGGTTTGTGTGCTATGGTGATGCCATGTGTTTATAATAGTCTACTGGTCTTGCCTTGTTTGCACCAGCTGTGAAGTGGGATTGCTACCAAGCCGGTTTTAATGTGTGGTAATGTTATCCTTTTCATAGCTTTTGTTGGTTGTGATGTAATGGGTTGAATGTTACATTCTTTGGATAAAGTTGTGGGGGTTTACATTTTGTTGGAAGATGTTGTATAGACAGTCTATTTCCTTCCTTTTCTGGTGTTCTGGCTTGCTGTTAGTGCATTTAGACTGAATAATGTCATTACACAGTTTCTCTTGTAGGAGTTGGATTGTTACTTCGGTAATGGAGCACTTGGTTAGTATATTTTTTTAAATAGACTTGCATTTCTAATTTTCTCTACTGCATTTCCTCTACTAATCAAGATATCCAGGAAGGTTAGTATATTGTTACTTTCTTCTTCCCTTGTGAAATTTATTTCTTTGAAGATATTGGATTGTTTCATGTATCTTCTCTAGTTCTTTTTTATTATTATTATGGCAAAGGTGTCATCTACATAGCAAATCCATATTTGGTTTTATATTTGGGAATGTTCTAGATTTTTTAGACACTGTATTAGGGTCTCTGCTATGAATCCTGAGTCTTTTGGATATTCAGGTCTTTTGGATATGCAAGACTCATACAGAGACCATAATGAAATGTGGCATGTATTGTTATGATGTTTCTACAGTGCTCTCAACTTGTAGTTTAGATTACATTAGATTAGATTAACAGTGTTGGAAGGGACCTCATAGGTCATCTAGTCCAACCCCCCGGCCAAGCAGGAGACCCTACACCATTTCTGACAAATGGCAGTCCAATCTCTTCTTGAAAATCTCAAGTGATGAAGCTCCCACAATGTCCAAAG